>JANSTQ010155874.1:0-11275 GCA_026167885.1 Bergia puertoricense
AAGGGTTCCTTTGGACGAAATATCAAGAAATCCGATTTTTCGATTTTGTCCGGCGAAATTCGATATTTACAGTCAGCTGCTCTTAAAGTATTAAGTTTACATGTAATTTAATTACAGTCAACGGAAGTGACGTGAGAACCACAATCAGAAGAATTTCATTGTGGATTTCAAAATTCCAATTGCATTGCATTGAAACCTCAACCATCTGCTACAACCTTTCGGTCTAGAAAATTAAAACGTTCTAACTTGCACTTAAATCATCTCTTGGGCCCGTTACTTCGATATTTGGAAAGAACATCGTGCAACAACAATTTTGTTTTTCATGGACTTTATATTTGAGCGTTTGGAAGGAAATAAAGGATTTTTAAATGAGAGAGATTCGCCGAGTTGCCGCCGTTTTCAAAATGTTTAAACAAGTCTTGAAGTTTTGTCTAAAATTTCTCCACAATCTTGAAAACTACAACAAACTTTTTCTAAGTACGGTTCTCACGTCAATTCCGTTGGTTGTAACAGCTCGATTATTTGTCTTCTCATCAACAGTGGAAGTGTTAGAAACAAAATATATTCTAAAGGAAATGTAACCAGAGATGAAAAGTGTAAAACATTGGCATGGCTAATTCTTGCCTTCTTAGTGAATCCTCCTGTTGCTGAAGCTGCATTTGTCTCTGCAAATTATCTTTTAAAAGGCGAAGCTCCCATTCACTAAATGATGTCGTATCTATACGCGGTGTTCTCTCTGGTCCTTGGTCATCATTTGACGAACATCCGGGAATCTGCTTTTCAACATTGTTGTCTTCCGATGGTAACTAAATCACGGGGTTTTTTTTATTAAAAAAAACGTTAGTATTTTGAGATATCCCCTAAAAATGAATATAGTAAAGATGAAATTGCAATCAGGCCTAGTCATTTAAAAGGATAAGCTTATATGAAAATATATTTGAAAGTTTCTCTGGCTAAAATTTTGTTTGAGGTTAAAACTCTTCGTCTCTACGTTTCAGCAGCCCTTTTTAAGGTGAAGTAATATAAATATTCAAATTAAAAGTCCTTTTTAAGCAATACTTATATTGGAAAAGCAGCATCTGATCCAAAGATTACCAAAAGCAGTTCATCTTATCCGTTGTCTTATCAGCCTCGAGTCTAAACCCACAAAAACAAATACATGTCCAAATATTTTTAAACGATCAAGAACAAAAGCAAAACCAATAGCTCTTAATAAGTACAACTGTGGATAAAAAAAACCCTGCGGAGGGGGGGCACTTTGGGGAAAAAACCACGGGCAATAGCTTCCCCCCCCCCCCTAATCTTCTTTCGTCTGCACTCCGAAAGGAAAATAAACACCTATTTCTGAACTTTCTATCTCCATCTCTGGCTGAGTGGTTGGGGTTATTGTGAACAATTTATACTTTATAAAGCTTTTCGAATACTAGCTTTAACATTGTAGTAAAGATTTGAAAATTTCACGTACCAACCGTTGTTTACAAACTTTTTCCAAGGCCTTCATGAAATGAAACATTGGATTGAATGAAAGAGTGTATCACCTGAAACAAGTAAAACATAGTTTATTAGGCTATGCCTTTGCTAAAAGAAGCAAAGTGAAGATAAAGTTGAATGAAACAAGTTATATATGATTCTCGTTTTTATTGATATAATGAAGGTTTTCATGGATCTTTAAAAAAGGACATTCGATGTTGTGGGTTGTAGTGAATGGACTGCTTGCAATTTGTTTTCCTATAGTATTTGGCTGTACATTTTTTATTTCGATTTTCTCTATTACACCAAGTCTCAATTCTCTTGAAGCAAAATCATAGGTCCGAAAAAAACAAACACGCTTTCGTTTCCAGATAAAAATTTTAAAGGTTATCAACGTCTTCATTTGGGCCATTTTATAATGTTTCCATTGAATTATCGGTTTGTGGTAGTATCAGATCCATAGCCGACAAATGCCACAGGCGGAGAACTGACTGAAAACATTTTCCAGGGTAATCGGTAACGGAACGGTTTCTTTTGCGTTTTCAACATCAACATTGCCATGGTCAGGTTGTGCAAATTCCCCTTTTCATATTTCGTAGCTGCGGTCCCAAAAACTGATACGAAAACCTTGATTTTGGTTCCATATCTGGCGGAAAAGCAACAGTTCTGCAGTTCAGTGTGTATATAAATTGCAGCTAGTAACTTGGGGTTGTATCTGATCTTGTTGTTGTATGTGATTGGCCATTTACCACACAGACAGAAAGTCACTCTCGAAATTAATTATTAAGACATGGTTTGGCAATCTGGCAATAATACCTTGGAGTTGAAGACAAATTCTTGAATAAAACAAATGCCTTTCAAGGTATATTTTCTGTTGCGAAAATTGCATCTCATTTCCAATTCAGGAAGACATCAATCAGTAAATCATTAAAAATAACAAAGATGACAGGTTTTGACACTAACTTGAGGAAGGAATAAGAATGGCCGTATTTACCTAGAAAGACGAATATTTCGTCTTAGACGATCGCGAATTATTCCACTGGCCTGGGTAAATACGGAACACAACAAATAACACAATTCAAGTGTGCCTGACTAAATACGAGACGCATCAAACGGATTTTTTTTCCTGTTCTTGTTGTTGAAACATATCCAAGCGGTTACAAAGTTTGTTTGCTCGGTTACAAAGCTCCCGTTGAATTCGTCTGTTTAGTTGGTCTAAACGACGCACTAAACAGACGAAATAAACAACACGAAACTTTAATTCGTCTGGTGCAGATTTCCGTATTTATCAAGACGAATTATTCGTCTTTTTTGGTAAATACGGCCAATGCTACAGTTCAAAAAGGTTAACTCTGTTACTACTTAACAGAAGATTAATATTTTAAACTTTTGATTATAATTCAAGTCTACGTTTTAACGATCTCCTTAACGATACAAATACCCAAATGAATGGACGATTTTAATCGTGGAATTAACTCTCGGGGGAAAGATTTGAGGGCATATATTTGTTTTTTATGTATTACATGTTATTTGAAACTAAATATCAGTCGATGAATCTTTCTACAGTAGGGCCAAAACAAACTGAGTGTTTAGTTTTTTCGTATTTACTATCTAGCAATTTTATTGTTACGAATAGAACAGATTTATCTCAGATATCTTCATTCAAATTAAAATCGTTACCTTTACCTAAAAACTCTAAAGGTTTATGTAGAGTGCAAGTGGTTCGACTGTCATGCTATCTGTTAGACGTACCTTGCTTTCCGAGAAACAGGACCAGCATTCAATTAAGTTCACAAGAGAATAGTTTTCCCTTGGCAACTACATCAATATCCACTGGTTCAAGTTAGAGAATAATTATTTGGGCGGTGGCCAGAATTGGCAGTTGCTATCTTCTCATTAAAACACATTAAAATCAACAGGCATCTGACGCAGGTATGAAGCTTCATAAAATTTCACACTGTTGTTCAGGCTTTGTGTTTTATGTTAAGTTAATTAATCGTTCTTTATGTTGTTCGATTACTGAGAAAGAATGTAACGCCCAATTCTTTCATGAAGTTAAATTTTACCGACGTGCCGGAAATTGATTTACGCCGACGTCTAAATGCCAGTGGCGTGAACGTCATCTTCTACGAACAACGCGACCAAAAGAGAGGACACAAACTTGGAAATAATACTTAATAATAATAATAATAATAATAATGATAATAATGGTTTATTGGCAACATATCCACAGAGTGGCTCTTCATTTACCATAACTATAAACTATCTATGAACTTATGTTAAAATTTTAACTAAGGTATCGAAATGTATAATAAAATGATTACCGAATTAAACACACTACAGCTACAAAACCATGTTCTATTAAATCGTATGTTTTATGAAGTCTAATTAAATCATGAAAAATACACCAGATAAACATTAAAAAACCATAAGAGTTTGGTGTTCTCTCTATTCCAAAATTATGTTTGCCGATATCTTTTCTAGATATCTTCTTGTTTCGTTACTGAATGTTTTGTAATCAACAATTTTTCTTAGATTACTTGGCAGTGCATTAAAGAGGTCAGCGGATTGGTCTTGCAGAGTATTTCCTATTAGAGGACCTTCTAACTGTAAACTGGTACTGGATCTTAGAACTCTTGAAGGTTTGCGAACATTTAGACGTAGATAATGAGACCACGATTCGTTGTACAAGGCTTTATGCGTCATTCTTAGCAGATTCCACTCCCTCTGTTCCTTTATTGGGAGCCATTTAAGAGATAAGATGTCTTCTGAGGAAACGTATTTTCCTATTACAAAGCTAGCGGCAGCTCTCTGTACGCGCTGGAGACGTTTAAGGAGGTATTCTGAGAGATAGTGGTAAACTATATCGTTGTAGTATAACTTGGATAAAACAAGTGCTTGGACAATATTCTTCCGCAAATTGAAGGGAAGTATGTCCTTAAGTTTCCTTGACATCGCGAGGGTGGAATAGCACGATGAGGCAGTTGATTTAACATTGTTCTCCCACTTCAGGTGTTGGTGGATTTGGCAGCCCAGGAGCTTTCTGGTGTTGACACGCTCCAGAGTGCTTCCGCTGATTTGAATGTCAACATCTGCCTTGTCAAGCGAATGGGTTGCGGATAGCTGTCTAGTTGATAGTAACATCAGTTTCGTTTTCGGCGGGTTCAAGACTAAATTGCAACCTTTGTCCATCCTTCTAGCCCCGTAGCATTTTCCTGCAATTTAACTACAGTGTTCTGGAGGTTATCTGGCTTACAGTGTGTATATAGTGTGGTGTCGTTGCAATTGGTGGCATTGTATATTAATGTTCGACTCAAGATCCTCCACGTAGAGATTGAAAATTAAAGGTCCCATTATCGACCCCTGGGGAACGCCAAAGTTGACGTTACATACATCCGAGACTTTGTCATCAATTTGTACAAAATGTCGTCGTCCAGTCAAGTAATTGATGGTCCAGATAAGATAATCATTCGAGAAACCTAATCGGTTGAGCTTCTTCAGAGCTGTCTTGTACTTGATAGTATCAAACGCTTTGGAAAAGTCGGCGAGGATCATCAGAGTGAGCTCACCACGTTTTATCGCATGTAGGATGTCATCTCTTATACCTAGTAGTACTGTGGTAGTTGAATGACCTTTCCGAAATCCTGAGATATTGTCCGTAAAGATAGTTTTGGATTCGACGTACTCGACTACTTGTCGGTATGTAAGTTTCTCGTACACTTTTGAGAGGACGGGGAGAATGGATATAGGACGCAGGTCAGCATTGCTCACTGGGTTGTTGATTTTAGGTATTGGCGTTATTCTTGCAACTTTCCAAGCATCTAGAAAGGATGATATTTCTGTGAAAGAGTTGATAATCTGCGTGAGTGGGCCAGCAATGTAATACACAACGGGTTTTAGGTATTTGGCTGAAAGCTGATCTGGTCCTGAAGAAGTGTCGGTTCTTATACCTTTAATCTCAAGTAACACCTCCGGAGCTGTAACAGCGCGTAACTTAAATGCTTGAGATTCGCCGTCTGGTGACTGTAACGTGTGGCAAATTTAATCAAGCCCTCTTTGATGTCCATGTCGGAGTTCCCAGTTGTGCACTGAGCCGTCTTTTCGCAGGGGCTGTGGAGACGGGTTAAGAATCCGATGTATTGTTCGCCAAATCTCTTTGGATTTAGATAAAGATAAAGCCTTATCGATAAAAGATTTCTTCGCCTGTTTTATTTTCGTTTTAAGACGGTTGCGCACATTTCGAAAAGCTTGCCAGGCATCTTGAGTTTTTAATGAATGGGCCTTGTGCCTAAGTACGTCTCTTTGGCTTTGCAGGTCGCTTATACCTTCGGTTTTTAGCCACGGTGCCGGGGGGGTTACCTTTGTACGTTTCAAAGGTGCATGGCGCTCAATACATTGGGATGTGAGTTTTACTAAAGAGTTCCAATTTCTCTTCTGGATCTTCCACTGCATAAATGATGTTAAAAGGAAGTAATTTGAAGACCTGAATGTTTTTATCCTCTTGAAAATTCCGCTCATTACGTATGTATTTGAACCGTGGCAATAAGCGTTCGGCATGGATGCTCAAACAGGCATAAGGACCGTCGTGATCGCCAATATTTGCGCAAGGGAGTACATCAGTATAAGTAATGCGCTTTGGGTTGTTCCTGACATAAAAACTGACCAAACACATTAAACAGTTCTTACTATTAATGATTCCTAAATTGATAAATGCTGGAGGCACTTTAAAGACATTTAGGGGAGTCAGTGGTGTTGAAACAAGTTTCCCTCAAGATTTTGGAGATTTTGTTTTTAGTTTGATTTAAAAAAATATTTTGTCGGGTCTACAAAAGTTTCGGCCTAATTTCGTGTTCGGGTAATGGTCGATTAGTAGAGTGATTGAATAGAAACTGGTTTGAGCCAATCAATCATGAGTGTTCAATTGGTAACACTTCTGTAGATTGACGAGTTCCTTTTTGTTGCTGGTGAGGTACTCTTCACACCGAAGCGTTTGAGAAGATTAAAATAAGGTAAGTTACTGGATTAATAGCCTGCGTCGAAGCAAAAGGTCAGTACAAACAACAATATAAGTTCCACGCTCCATCTAATCTTGCTTCTGCTATATACAAACTTGTACTACTCATGAAACAATTGTCAGTTTTGTTTTGGTGGTAATTTTATCAGCAGCCAATTTCTTGTTTTACCTATTGTGCCCCTATTTTGTTTTTCAATTGAGTGGCTACCATGGCAAAGGAAAACACAGAAATGGTTTAATCGATTCTTGTACATACGGTTTTTTTTATATTGTTCCCGAAACCTTTTTAGTTATTAAACGAAAAACAAAATTATTAGAAGATAAACGAAAAAATATTATCGTTGTGCATTTTATGTCGACTGAATAGCTGATCAATGAGTGTTTCACTAGTTCGAGTGATTCTAGTTGGGTTTTGCACGTGCTGCGTCAAGTTAAGTGTACATAACAAGTGTTGGCGTGTCAAGGGGGTGTTTGGTCTTAACAAGTCGATATTTTTGTCACCAGTAAGGAGCAATAGGCCATCCCAGGATGTAGTCAGTTCCGACAGCGTGCACTCTATTTGCGTTAACCATTCTTTAGTACACAAGCCAATGCGCTCTGATCTATAAAATGTCCCAATGAATAGATGAGTGTGCTTGTTTCGTCCCTGAATTTCTAACCAAAGATGTTCCATGTCAGGATATCGACATTCTATATCTTTACGCCGCTTATGTTTGATGGAATCCTTGATGTAGGCGCCTACTCCACCACCTCTGATCTGATCTCTATTTCTAAATTCACGAGCATATCCCGGAATGGATGCGTGACTTAGCAGTTGACGATTGTCTTTTTAGCCACGTTTCGCTCATAGTAACAAGGTCGAAACCATAGTTCTGAATGACAAGTAGCAATTCGTCAAAGGTTGAAGTCATGGATTGGGTATTTAACGTATTTGTGTGAATAAAGGAGAGCTGTTTTGAGCTTGAGCTGATGGCCTCCAGGTGGGAGTCTGGAGCCGATTTTGTTGTTGCGCTTAAATCTTTGTCTCCTTAACACTCGTGAATGGTAGTTGGGCTAGAGTACAGTTCTGACAGATCCAACTGTGCGGTTCATTCGCTCTTATTTTCTTGGCATACCAGGAGTTAATATTTGTGCAGCGTCATGTCAGGATTTTTGTTTCTATTAGTGATAGACTGGGTCATGAGAAAGAAAGTTGAAGCGGCAAACACAGGGATAAGATGGAAGTTTACCAGTACCCTAGAGGGCCTTGAATTTTTTGACGATATTGCTGTCCTGTCCAGCAATAGAGTCCACATGCAGACAAAACTGAAACGTTTAAGAGAGAATGGAAATGGTTTAGGCCTTAAAACAAGCATCAAGAAGACAAAAGTAATGAGATTCAACGCTACAAGTCAGGAACCAGTGACCGTGGGCGATGAGGAAATTGAAGACGTCGACAGCTTTACCTACTTAGGAGCAATCGTCAATAAGACAGGTGGTACAGAACAGGACATAAGGGCAAGAATAGGGAAGGTATGGTCTGCGCTTAATAACTTGAACCAAGTTTGGAAGTGTGGTGTGTTTAGTAAGAGAACGAAGATACGGTTGTTCAAGTCAAATGTGATGAGTGTATTACTATATGGTAGCGCGACATGGCGAATGACCAAGGAAGACAAAGGAAAGTTAGACTCCTTTCAGTATAAGTGTTTACGGAGGATATTGAAGATATACTGGCCAATGAAAGTTAGCAACAAGGAGATAAGGGGAAGAACCGGAACAGAGACAGTAAGCCAGCAAATTCGGAGAAGAAGATGGAAGTGGATAGGACATGTATTACGGATGAATGCTGACGAGAACCCACGTGTTGCACTTTCATGGGCACCTGAGGAGGGAGACCGAAGGAGACCTGGAGACGAACTGTGGAGAGAGAAATGAAAGCGTTGGGATTTAAATCATGGACGGAGGCAGCCAATTTGGCAAAGAATAGAAGACTGTGGATGGATATGATCGACCGCCCAAATCTCCAATAGGAGAAACGGATCTATGATGATGATGATGATGATGATGATGATGATGATGATGATTGTGGACTAGGTCAAAACACCTCTCATATACCAGCCGTTTGTGATTCTGCTGGACCGGTTTCTCACATTTTAGGCATTTAGTAGCGGTTTGTTTTTTTATTGGAATTTTCACTAGCAGCATAAATGGGGCCGGGCTGAGGATGAATATCTCCGGCATTAATCAGCAGTTGGAATGTAGCGACACTATTAGGATAATATGAGATTCCTGATTTCCCGTGTCTGATTATTGTTGTTTTGTAGATAATGTTTATAAAACTCTTGAAATCAGTAACAGTTATGCGTAGGCTGCTCCATTGTAGTGCAGACTAGTGTGGTACTTTCAAACTGTAAAATGCTGTGAGACTAATAATGTCAGTTAGTTCAATACAATAAGCCTAACAACTAGCACAAATCTTCCGTGTTCTGTTGGAAATCTGTAAATATAAACGGTTCTGAAGCGTTTTCTATTAGGCGATAAACAACAGTGGCGACGACGATATCAGAGCGCATGTGTTGGTATGTTCCCTTTGTTGTTACCGCAGGCCATATTAAGACCGTGGGCTCTTGTAACGAGACCTGCTTATTCGGCCTCGCTTTTTAACTCATGGATGTGCGAAGCATGGGAACAAAAAAGTCGTAATGGGCCGCGATATGCGAATGTATCACTCACTCACTCAGCCAGTTGTAAGGTGGGTACTGTTAGAGCTAGACTGCGACCAGTCTTTCTTTTCCTCAGAATCGATCGAGAAATGAAAAAATTGAACGGCGAAGCTGCGAGTGAGTCGGTGAGCGACAGCGAGCTGCGAGTGAGTCGGTGAGCGACAGCGAGCTGCGAGTGAGTCGGTGAGCGACAGCGAGCCGCGAGGATTGCGGGCGCGTGCGAAGGACTGCAATGGTTCCTTTAAAATAGAATACACCCGATGTGCCATGAACATCACGCACAGCTCCTCCCATTTGCAATGCGACACCAGTAAACGACAGAACACGCCTCACGCGCGCTTGTTGTGACAGAGTGTAGTAGAAATGAAATGTTTGATTCTGCTTTAAATTATGACGTGTATTTCACTAATTTTTCTAAATATTTCAGTTTTGGCATAAGAGATCAGGTGACTTCAGTGGCTTGGACCTTAAAAAGCCTGTGTCAAACGGAAGATCGAATTGTGTGCTCCGATTATTGTCGCTTGTGTAATTACTTGTATAACTGTTGTTTCAAATATGCCTCAACGTCTCAAGTCTTTAGAAATGTTGTCAATATTCTCTTGATCTTTGCAAGAGTCTTGTAAAGTTTAGCGACTAAAGAAAATTCTACTGCCAATAGCTTAAATTTGCCAGCTCAAATTTGTACCAGCTTGTGTGCATGTGATGCTGCCCATGATTTTGCTTTGCTTTCGTTGAGAGAGGGCAGTATTTGAGTGGCCGTGCGGACAACGACGTGGCAGGTTTAAAATGCAGGTCAAAGGTCGCAGGTCACAGGTCGCTGGTCACAGGTCACAGGTCAAACAATTTTTTTTAGGTCAAAGACTTATTTGTTTGTTTTGCACTTTTTCTTTAGGTGTTTTATTATTGACTCTATAACTCTCTATTCGTTTCCCCCGCAGACTGTTTTATCGATTATAACAGTAAACCAGCATGTAGGCCTGTCCCGATTGTGCTCGGCAACGTCTGAGCAATTTTTGGCATTTTGAGCAACTTTTTGCAGTTTTAGCAACCTCGAGCAACTTTTGCCTATCTGAGCATCCTTTCAGCAAATTATACTGATTACAGCTCATATAAAGCACCAAAAATTTAACGGTTTGGACGAAAAGTTCAATTTCCAGACTTCAGCAAAATGTATTGATGTTGATCAAGGTTTTGAGGAATGAACTGTCACTTGCTAACGTTTCCCAGGCCAGTTGCGATCCTTATCTATATAGAATGGCTAACAAAAAGCCCGTCTTTGTTTTCTTGTCATGAATGGAAATGGGTGATGATATACCCAACGGAAGAAGCCGTACTCATTGAATCCGACAGCTGCGTCACTGGAAGATTTCAGAGATTGTCTCTTCTTCGATGACGCCACAATAGCTAATCTTGCACAAGAGCTTCCTTCTTGCTGCAGCTGAAGGGGTCACAGTCTCATGTGAGGATGACCAGGTGACTTGGTGGGCAGCTCACAGAAACGCCCTCCTGCACTGGTCTTCGCTCGTTAGAACACTCCTGACCTTTTGATTCAGCCAAGCTCTGCCTCAGCAGAGAAGGCCTTTAGTCTCCTGAACAATGTATTTTGCTCGCAGCAAGACTCTGCTCTTCAGGATTAAATTGAAGCCTCTGTTATGATTCGATACAACAATGCAAATAGAGTTTGAGGCTCTGTATGGTTCGTGTGAGACATTGTAGGGTTTCGTGTGAGACATTTTAAAGGTTTTTGAACTGAGCAATTCCGAGAAAATAGAATAATGAGGACAGAATTGTAGCATCGCTGAACGCAATATGTAAAGTTAGTTTTAAGTTCCCACAGACTGTTCAGCAAGACGTCTGAACCATTAGTAGTTTTGTTATGTTAAATGGGCTTAGTCACGGTTCTGCGCATGCTCGGGAAATCTGAAATTCAAATCTGTATCCCGGCCCGGAACGATGATAGTTTGTGTGGTTTTACGCGGAGATTTGTTGTTGGTGGTTTTGAATCTTGAATCATCTCGTTGTCTTTTGCGCATCAGCTTTCGAAAATCGTTTTGTTAGTTTCCTATTTTATCGTAGTACATTTATTGAG
>JANSTQ010155885.1:0-10487 GCA_026167885.1 Bergia puertoricense
ACAAGGAATCGCGCGAAACAAAACAAGCCATATCAGTCAACTTTATTTCTTGTTCTATTCAGGTTTATAAAATTGTAACTGATTTTGACAAATATACTGTTTATAAGCAAACAGTGTGGGAAAACAATATAATCGAGCAAGCGATCAACTGTTGATGTCTGTATCGGAAATGAAAGAAAGAATCCATTTAGTTTCTATCAGCGTGCAACATATGGTGACAAGTTGTCTTATATTTTTTTCTATATTTTCCGATTATTTGATCCTGAGCGGAAATAAAGCAATTTGTAACTGCGCCAAAGGGTTGAGGTTAATGCTGGACATCACGATATCGCATTGCTGGACTAGAGCAGAAATTTCTTCACATCATTTGTAAGCCAATGTTTTCGATTAAACACCCTCTCTTAAATAAACGCCCCTCTTTAAAAAATCCCACAATAACAGGAGCGTTTATTTAATATTTGAGAGGGGGATAAAATCAACTATTATATATTATCATTGACTTTTTAAAAAATTCTCATCCCACTTTACCAGCACTTAATTTGACAGTTCATAGATCATAACTTTTGCCACATTTTAGTAACACGATTAAAAATTATTTTTTACATAACGTGTACACGAATTCAGTTGTTACAGCTATTGAAAAAACATCCATTTAATTAACGCTTCCTCTCAAAGATACGCCCCTGTCAAGAAAAAACTTCCCCAAAACACTTTAACAAAAATGTATGTACTTTCCTTCTACAAGAATCTTTTTCACGTTCACACTGCAAAATTGTCACAACGTCAGGTCTGAAGACACGTCACATCAGTATTTCACTGATACGTACATACTATATAATTGTTTACAAACGTTTATTTCTCTGTTTTTAAAAAAAAGTTTGTTAGAATCATTCAGTTCTATACCTATCATGATATCAGAAAATAACAGTATATTAGAATAACGTTTTGGTATTAAAACACACGAGTCTTATCAGAGCCGCTCGTTTACTTTCAAACGACCAGCTCAGCTCAAGTCTTGCTAACAGATGATTGAGAGGAAGCATGGATATATTTACGCAGAGTTATGAAACTAGAGGTTAGTTTTATGTTGGTAGGGACGTAGTCTGATGGCAATATACACTCTTCAATTTTTAGTTTTTATATGAACTCTTTTACGAACAAAGGAAACTCACGAGTCTTGTTTATATATTGTCACCATCATCATCAACCACCACCACCACCACCACCACCATCATCATCACCATCATCATCATCATCATCACCACCATCATCACCATCACCATCATCATCATCATTATCATCTTTTGACTGTCTCTCTGTCTTACCACTTATTTTTTTCCATTTGGCATTGCTCTCCCAAGTTCGTCAAAGATGAGGCCTGTATATCTAGCCCGTGATGGTGTCGGGATAGGTGAAGATTCTACTTCCTCTCAGTTCGGGTAGTCTCCAAAAACGAATGTCAGAAAAAATCTGGTCCTCGGCTCTGAAGCAATGGCTTGCAAAACGGGCACTTCTCTGTGCCACAATTGTGGAGATGGGTGGAATTTCAATTCTACATAGATTTGGGCTTTGATAGGGTGGTTCTTCCAGCACATGTTTTGGACCAGCACCTGAAACCTTGTGTACGTGTCATCAAAGCGTTTTTCCAGATCTCTGTTTATGGTTCAAGTTTCTGCTCCATAGAGCACAGGCTCTGAAGAAGTTTGTCTTGGTGGTTTTGGTGATGTGTGACCGCCATACGCGATGCAAATTGTTACATGCATCCCAGCCTTGACCCTTTCTTGTTTATACAGAGCCATTTTTTTGTCCAGTCTGGCTGGCCGAAAAGAACTTGTTCTGGCCAATGAAAATTAAATGGAATGGTCAAAGCCGACTAGCTGTCCAATCACAGAAAAGTTGCGGGAGCCCTCGGGCGTGCTCCTCTCCGACATCCGACATCGGGGAACTCTGCTAGCATAAAAAAGGGCGCGCGTGCGTATTTCTTCTCGTTCCATTTGAGAACTGACTGGTTGGAAGGGCTGAACTCAGGACTGGTAATTACATTCAACAAAGAAGTTTAGTTTTAGTCTATCTACAACTTAAGCTGATAAATGTTTTCAAAGATAATGAGTTTTGATAGTACTTAGAACTGTTTTATAACCAACGACTGAAATTTAAAATGGTGGCCACTTTGAGAGCAGTTGTGCGCGCGCGGTTTTCTGGGATGGCGCCATATGATCAATTCAGTCAGGCGTTCCAAGCACGCAAGAACCAATCATCTGGACGAAATACGTTTTGAGAAAGGAGTCTTTAAAAAAGATCAAAATTTACAGAGAATGTATGGTTGGGTGGCAAATATTACGACCCAGCCATTTAAACCTCTTTCAATTTTGAAGTTTTGACACACCCACTTGTCAGAATTTTTCAACATATCACATTCAAATTTTCACTGAGAATTATTTTACATCATGTTTGTTTACTCTTTGCTTGGTGCAGTGTGTACGAGTGCGTGGAAGTCTAGACTGAAATTTTATTTAACCTGATCCTCATATTGTAATTTGATCTTCCGGTAAACTGACTTGATTAGGTTTTTTCTATTCACAGATGATCGGTGTCATGTTTTTATGTAGCCTCCTCCGCAGGCAACTCTTTTAATATGGATATGGCGAATAATGGTTAATGAGGGTTTATATATGGTTAGTGAGGGTGAAGGATGGAAGCGTAATGAGGAGAAGATGAGAAGAAAGGGGGAAGGAAATAAGAGGGGAAGAGAGTTGCCTGCCGAACCCGACTCGCACCTCACTGCACTTCGCTCGGCGACTCGCTCGGGGCCTTCGGCCCCTCGATAATTTTAAAAAAGAGTTGCCTGCGGAGGAGGCTAGTTTTTATGCTCAAATATTTCCTGTTGTTTGCCATTGTAACCACTAGAAACGAAAAATAAATTTGTTTTTGTCATAATTAAATTTGACATTTTGCTGTTTCATCCTTATGAGGTAGAATGTTATTCTCCATATATAGCCCAGTTATTTTAGCAGAATAAAATACGTGAGTGCAGATAAAAATTACCTAACATCAGTGGCTAGTAAACCAAAAACGAGAAACTCTCAGATAACACGAAATGCGATTTCCATAGACTACTTTCATAATATGCCACAGTGGCCATAAACAATAACCTCAAATCGGAGGCCAAGTTCCAAGTTTTCACACTTTTGCTGTATTTTGGCCTCTCCGGCCTCGACTCAAATATTTTGTTCTTGGCCACTGAGGTGTATTATGAAAGTGGTCTATGATCATGCATTTTAAAGTTTTCTGGAGAGGCATGGCCTGTACTCGCTGAAGACTCTTGCCTTTAACGCTATAAAAATGAAAAACTACACTGTTTAAAGCATTTCAGGCAGACATTCTCATAAAATAAATAACTTTTTACGGCCTTAGTCCACAAAATACAACATTCTCACAAGAATAATGTAGAGATGATTGAACAAAACTTTTCACATTTTATGAATAACCTTGGCCTTTGCTTGTTGATAATAAATTTAACTTAAACACTTCAAACCCTTGATATAAGTATTTGATCTCCGGGAGGGGAAATTAACTGAAACTCGCTAATTCCCGGTTATATGTTAACCTGGGCCACTAAAGTATAGTATAGTATACCTGGATCTAGAACGTTCTAGCTTGAAATAATCTTTAAAAAAATATTGAAGAACTGGAGTTAATGAATTTTAATTTGAACAACATGAATTGAATAAACGACGTCACCCACAAAATATTTAAAAAAGACATTCTTATGAAATTATTATAAAAGACATTCTTTCTTTCTTTATTTTTTGCTCTCGTGACGTATCCTTTTCCTGGGCGAATCACCTGGCTCACAAGATCGCCTCCCAATCACATGTGCTGCATAAAAACTGATACATGAAGGAAGCTTTCGCGTTGGTCAACTTTAAAACTTTTGGTAAATGAAAGGAAATTCTGAATGTTTCCGCTAATCATTGGTAAAAACTACAAGTAAATGAGCTTGTTTTTTATGTACGTAGAAAATGTTATACTGTGAAATAAACCTCTGAGGAATTCATTTTTCTGAATGACTGTCATTTTTCATATCAATGTTAAACAAATAAAGTATGCGTCTGTATGATATAAAGCTTTCCGGTTCTTAAGATTGAAATACACTAGGTATTTATTTCCTTTGCGAAACTCCTTGATTTATACTATATTGCGAATCACGATTTATGTGTGTTAGTTCAAAGGCGTTTCCCAACATCTATCTTTATGAACTTCCGTTTGTCAGTAAATATGCAAGTCAGTATTACCTTAAATCTTGCAAGCACAGCTCCTTAATTTAAAGAGTTAAAAGGGGTTATGCTAGCAGAATACAGGGCATTATAGTTTCACTTCCACCGACTCCCAGTGTACAACTTAATATGCCAGAGTCCGTGTTTTAGACTCATGTGTTTACCAAAGTGTGACTTTAATTTCAACATTGGGTCTTTCCCAATTGCGTTATTACCGATTTTGTTCCTATTTCAGTCGGTTCTCCGTTAATTGTTGTTCAGAAAGATTAATTGCATAAAAAAGAGTGGGTTGTGCCGTGTACTGAAACATTATAAATTGTGTTTAGTTGTAGATCGGTTTGCCAGGAATCCATTAAATATTTTTAGTAGATAATTTGATTTGAGGCATTACAACTTCAGAGTTTTTCTTTTGGAATTGTTGAAACAACGCTCATGTTCATCTATTATTACAGCCTGAAGTGAGCTATTTCAGTAGACAATTTTAGTTGAAACACTCTTTGGCACGATTGCTTGCTTATACGTAACCATTTAAACTCCTGTCACATTTTTGCCTGAATGAGGCGCCAGCGACACATTTCACTCCACTTGAACTTGCTCTCTTAATGGCAGGCTGAATTCTGTGGCGTCTCCAAACTTGACTTAGAAAAACAAGAAACGATTAAAGGCTTGAGGCACGATAACACATTAGATGCGTCGAGACTTCCAAGTGATGTTTTTGACTTTTAACCTTTCACTGGTGCACATGGGCCAGATGGAGTCTTTCATATTCTCCTTTCTACTTTATAACGTGATTTTCAACGTTCAGTTGCAAAGAAGAACGACGCTTTCATTTTTCACTCTTGGCATCATTTTAAAACGTCACAGATTCAGCCCATTTGATTACCTTCTTTGCTGAGTAGCTGATTTCATCTAAAATAAAAACTTGAGTTTTTTTCTTATAATGTACTTATCGGTAAGCCGGGTCACCGGCTACGAACTGATAAGACAAAGAGTAATAACCAGTTAACACAAACACTATGATTTTAAAAAATGAAATGATCTTTTTACATCAGCGCTTCGGCCAAACGTGTGGTCTGTATCACAAGGTATGTTTCACTCGAAATTTTGTTTCAACGAAGGGCTGATAATTCACGACAAAACCGAACTTTTGTTGATCAATCTACCGATATCCCGGATGCAGATGAGATTTTCCCTGGGATATCTGAGGAAAATGACCGTTTACATCAGCGAGCTTTGTCCTAATTACATCCCGGAAAGAATTCGTTTCGTCCGGGATCTGGACAGACTTCTTCAAGCTAACCATCAAATGTTCTTCGAGTTTTATGACCTTACATTCTTTTTCTTTTGAGAGATGAAACCATCCTGAAATGAACTCAACCTACTCAAAGTGATGTAAACCGCATAAAGAAGAAAATAGTCAAATAACGAGATGATCATGAATTCATCCCGGCACTGAATGGAATAAGATTAAAGAAAACTGAGGTGAGGCTGCGCGTAAACGATTACCTCCCTGGAGATATTTTTAATGAAGGAAACAAACGGAATGTCAGGAAAACTTGTTGTGACAAAAGAAACTCAAGATTCTGTTGAAAATAAAGGACAGATTATTATTTTTGCCTGGGAATGATGGAAAGATTTAAGGAGAGATCTCATGGTTTTCAGAAGAACGGGAAATGTTATCAGTTATTATAAGCCGGGTGCAGGGTGTAAGACACAGTCGGTGTTACTGTTTACCATCAAAAACCAACCGATCCCCCAACGCAAAGACAATAAGTAATGACCGTTACCTAAAACGCATGACTAGCCGATCAACATACAGAGTGTAATATAATATAAAGTTGACCCTTTCAAACGTTGTGTAGTCAGGAAACAAACAAATTCCTTTATACACCAGATAACGTTCACAAAATTTTGTTGTAGAGGAAACGAGTTCTTCAATGAAAGTTATTAAACTGGCTACAGGAGATGATCATCATTAATGCTCTACTTTATCTTTTTAATTTTATCACTCTCTACCAGAATCCTTTTCGCAAATGATTTTATTCCTTTAAAAAAACCCTTTTCTTCTAGGATTCTACTTGGAGTTTTTACCCTTTAATCAGAAACGGATTTCATAAACGATGTGGTGGTCGTAGTAAAGAAACATAATCGTGCAACTCTCCTATGAAGATTGATGAAAACGATGGTTACCTCATGGAACATTTTTGTATTCTTAAATCTCTTAATCGCTATAATTAACTGTTGGAGACATAGGAATCAAACGAACCGACGAAAGAAAATCGGAAGCGGATAACACCGAACCCGCAGATTGCGATCGATCGCCATTCGATCATCTCGCACGCAATTGATCGAATCTACAAGTGTGATAGCATCTGAGGTTCAGTTGGGCGAGTACAAAATCTGCCAACCAGCCAGTGAACCCTAATGTCTTCCCACTCACTACTTCCTTTGGTGAAAACACCAACCGGAATGACGTCTTTCCCTTTGTCCTCTCACAGGGCCAGACTGACGGTTTTAAAAGCTGCATGAGAGTTATTGGCGTTAGAACTATATAGTACGTGAAGATTAATGGAATCACTGTAATTATAAAGTTAAGTGATTGGTATTGCATGTGGAAGCAACTGAAACGTACCAACGCGTGTTTACTTGGTTTGTGGCAGTATTAAAGTTCTTACAGTATTTGAGATTCATTCGATCCCGGATTTCCTGGGCCAACTTGTTGTTGGCCGGGCTTTCTCAGCTTTCTGTTTCATTTTGCGTACTAACGTCAAAATCCTTTCCTAAGTTCGTTATTGCGTACTGCCCCGCGAATTCCACTCGTAACAAGTTAACTATAATCACCGATAAACAAATAGACATACACGAAACAAGTAAGTGAAACAAGGATGTTTAATTTCTTTCAGTTTTATTTAGTAATAGCTGGAACTATTAATTCCCATACTAAGTCTCTTAAATTCGATCCAACTTGCGTTACAAATAAGAACCAATACTGATTACATACTAACTCAGAGCTTTGGCAACCTGTGCTGAACCCGGGAAGATAGAACTCTCCATTTTATTTCTCTTTTGGTACCATCGTCATCATAATAATCATCATCTTAATCATCACCATTATCATCATCATCGTCATAATCATCATCACTTTATTAACGTATGCCTTCCTCTAGCTGGCCATAAGCGACCTACTAATTTGAGGACACTGCTAAAACTATCACATTTCGTGGGCTAAATATCCTATATATCCTTTCTAAATATCTACGTTTCAAATCTAAAATTGAAGTTTTTAGCTGCTTTTAAGCGCGAATGCGAAGTCTTATCAATTCTTAGTTCTACTTCTAGCCACTTGACTCAAAAATGAATAAAATGAAGGCTTTGGGAAACACTTCCAAATTTACGTTTTTCTCTGATAAGCTGGATGTATTTCTCAGTCCACAAGTAGTAATATGACAACGAATGATTGCAAACCATATCAGCAATAAAGTTTTGTTCTTCATCCTTAAGCCTTATTTTAAAATACAAATCTTGTTTGTGATTATATATCTGTTGACTCTTCTTTTCTGCTATATTAGATATATTATCAGGCGATTTACATTTGTTTCCCTGGCAGATCCACTGAGGAGAGCAGAAGTATTTGAGCTGAAAAGCTTCTTAAAGAAAACTTCAAGATGATATGTATGTAGATGTGATCAAGGGCATCTTGCAGAATTAGAGCAATTAATTACAGCTTCTACTGATGCAGTTGTCACTCTTAATTGTCAATCTTTACTTTACTCCCACCCACATTCGGGTCTTTTTTAGAACACCGACTTTTCCCTGTTATTGTGTTAAACCACAAATCATCGTTGCTCAGTGCTGAAATGTTTTCTCCTCGACGACCACGCCCTCTTTCCCATTGGCGTTCCGCAGCCCTCAAACCCCGGCCTCAAACATCCACTCAAGGCCTAGAAGAGGGAGTTTGAAAGCCGTGTCAAGTTTTCATTTTGACAGTCGAGGCATTTTTCCAAGGTCAGTTTCTTTCTGCTTTATTGGTTAGAAAGGCTAAAAATGCTTCTATATTGAACGAAAGAGTGATTGACATTAACCTTGTTTTTGTAAGTCTCGCGGGTCTGGTTTGTTTCAGCAGATGCCACACGCCATAGAGAACTGCTTGAAGTGATAAAACTCCAAATACCACAAAATGCACCCACACAGGAAACATAATTTGATAAAGCCAGCGATGTGCGCCTGTGGATGAGTTCTGGAGACAGATGTAGCGAAATCCGGAATTATGATTTAGTGTCTCTATGCCACAGTGAGTTAATAGGCTCGGACTGATCGTATCACAGAACAAACACTGCTCATTTGAACTCATAACAATGCTACGAATGGAATGAGGCTAAATGTCTATGGAGACAGACAACAGCGGGGTTGTTATTTAATATATTTAATCAGCGATTGAATTAAGTTACCTGCAGTTGACTCAATTAGTCACTTCTCAGTTACACCGGAGTTCCTTCAAGACGATCGGTCGCGCACCCTGATTTGAAAAGAGAGTCTGCAGATCCCAATATGCGTCGAATTCTGTTCTTATTTATAATCATTTTCCTGTGTTCAGGTAAGAAACATTTAAACTAAACTGTAATTCGTACTGTCATGAAGATCTTTAGCAATTGTCAGTTTAGAAGAACATTCGCTTAAAACATTTAATGGAACAAAATTTTGTTGTGGCATTTAACTTCACCTTTTGACGTTCATCGTGTTTTTTCTGCCCCAAAGTCCAAGCATATGATCAAGTTTTTTGAATGGTACTCGAAAATTGAAGATCCGCTGTTTTGTTGTAGCTTGCTAGTCGATGCGTTAGAGAGCTGCTAGTTGCTAAAAATGTGAAGCTTTAAACTTTCGATGACAAAATGGCCTTCGGGCAAGCGAAAGAAAACAGGATGCCATTTGCAAGCATTTGGATAGGTTAGAGTAAAGTGCTTGAAGTTAATTGGAGCTGAAGCAATGGATTTTTAGTTTCCTTTCCAAGCTTTCATTCAATGAGGATTTGAATCTTTTAGGAAAACAAAAATTAAGGAGATACGTGGTTAGCAAGACTAAGTAATTTGAGAGGATTTTCGCTGTCATATACTTACTCAACAGCGTCGCATATGGATTCAGTGGAGCTGTTGGTTTTCACACTTCATAAATTATCAGCGACACCAATATTTACCAATTTTTGAAGCAAAAGGGAAGTTAAACAGGTCTGGCAGCGCAATCTTTGACAACTTTCCGTCTTTTCTACTTTCTGAGCATCTTTCTAAGTTTTTTTTCGCTTCAGATCAAAATGTAAACAAGGTAGTTATTACATATAGTCAGGAAGATTACCCAGCGATTTTGCTCAGTACAATGTTTTAAAAAACAGACCGCATAATCCGCTTTTGGAGTAGTTGACCGAAACCCCACGAAAACGGGCCATTCACTCATGTTTGTCTTTATTAGAGAGAAATCTAGTTACAAAATTCACAAGATTTTAACGCCAAAAGTAAATACTCACTATTGTCCAAAACTAGCTTCCATTTAAAAATTTGGCGTAAGCCGAAAGGCCACCCAAAGCTTATACCCGTGGTCTTAGTTCAATAAAGTACTTATCAGTTATGTATTTTTGTCTTTTAAATTGTGAAGTGCAAATCTTTCTCAAAATGCTTTGGCGATAGAACGTAGTCTTATCTTTTCTCTGTCAAAATGTTTCTTGTCCGTTATCGAACGTAATCGAGACTTGTTATCTTTGCTTTGTCTTTCACGGTGACCGGAATCCAATTCGCCTCGGCGTCCACTTTCCCTCAATTGAACTAAATCTTTCTCTGTGGTCTCACTAAATAAATACTTCCTCGGATTTTACGTATGTGTCAGTTCAATCTAGCAGCTGTATAAGTTTTGTATAAGGAGCAATTGTTGATAAGGACCACACACTAAAGTTTGCTTGTTTGACGCTGTTTATTCAGTCTTCGCTGAAATTTGGCTACGATTTGTACCGAGGAGATAATGACCGTGCGTGCATACTTCAAGCTGTGAATTAAATCGTAAACAGTATATAAAAACATCCTGAAAGGTTTATCCCAATAAAACCTTTTACTGCTGAGAAGGTCAAATATGATTTAAGCTGAAAATACTTGAGTTTTGCTCCCAGCACGAAGGCCGCATCTCACGCGAAGTGTCGAAGAGGTGAATTCAAGCATTCCATATATGATG
>JANSTQ010155886.1:0-11273 GCA_026167885.1 Bergia puertoricense
AAAATACCTCCCCTTTACTCGATACTGATGGGTCAACTTCAAATGAAAATTCATCTCACCACTGGGTGAACTTCAAAGTCGTTCTGGGAGTCATCTAATTGAAGAGAAAAGGTGAGTTCAACTGAAGACTGAGATCATGAGTAACCCTATATCACTAAGGTATTAAGAAGACCTCTCATTGCGATAAGAAAAAAAAGCTAAAACCGCGTTTAATATCCATTTCTTGTGGTTCAGATTCAACAAATTTGATAATAGGTAATCGTTGTTCAAATCACCGAGCTTTGATTCTAGACTAAAGAGAAGTGTGGGACATCCAGGAGTTTATGACCCGAAGTTTGATCCAATTGTTATTAATAACAAACCGTTAGAAAATGCCCAAACGGTGAAAGTCTTAAATCTGAACATTTCATGTAATCTCAAATGGAACGCTCACTTGTTAGAATTTTTAAAGAAAGGTGCATCAAGGCTGCACTTCCTCCGACAACTAAAGCGAACAAACATTGCCATCAAAGATCTCCTCTCTTTCCATCTTTTTTGTGTCCGCCCAATAACTGAGTAAGCATGCCAAGTGTTCCATAATGTGTTCCCCCAGTATTTATCCAGATGAGGACCTGGAGAGGCTACAGAAGCGCGCACTCCAGATTGCATTTCTAGGCCTCTCGTACAAAGAAGCACTTGATACCAGTAATCTGCCCACCCTCAAGCAGAGAAGGGAACACCTAACGGCCAAATTGTTCAAGGAAGCAGTCGAGAAAGAGGTCCACAAATTACACAAATTGTTACCACCTAAGAACAGCTGCAGGATCAACCTCAAGTCCAAGCGTGTTTTAATGTTTAATCTGTTTGTTTTTAAAACAAACAGATTTAGAAACACCTTTATTACAAGCAACACCTACAAATATTTTTAAGATTCGCATAGTCTTAATCGGTATATAATTTAGTTTTTTATCCTTTAGTCTAATTAGCTGTTTTCAAAATATTGTAAAAGTTTATGGCAATTCAGCTGTAAGGGAGGTATCATTTTTTTTGAGCATGCCCCCCCCCCCCTTCTCCACAAAACATTCATTAGCGAAATTAGTCATTTATATTTATAACTGTATTTTGTGTATTCAAGTTTTCCCCTTTATCCATATAAAACTGTAGCTTTATTTTTGAAGGCTATAGCAAACGACTACAACATTTGTATTTTACTTCATTTCAGTTTTTTATTATGAGTCAAAGATGTCAAACCAATCCACGAGAATGACGAGAATGATTCAGAGACGATGGTGCAGGTTTCATCAGTCAATCAGATGATGAAGAAAATTTAGAATTTGATTTTATAAGTCAACATTTGGATAAATTCTAATGGAGAAGAGGTTGTGTATAAAAGCGTTACAATCACACTTCAACTTCTCCATCAGAATTATACGCAAATACTCTGATAAAATCAAAATCTGAATCCTCTTCATCTGATGAAAACTACACTACCGTTTCAGAAACATCTTCGTCATTTTCGTGGATTGATTGCATTGGACGTCTTCTTCGCACTGGGTCAGCTGAAACGTTTGCTCGCTTCTGTGGACAAGGTTCCCCTTTCTATCAAGGATTTCGCAGCTTTCATTTGCTGTTTGCGTCGAACTGTTGCCAGTGACCTTTGACTGATCTCATGCAATTGCACTTGGTAGAGTGATTGCGCACCCACTGACACACCATTCGGAAAACAGGTTGCAACTATTTCTTTCGAGGTAATCTCCTCTAGCAACCGTTCAGCAGCTACCTTCAATCTAGCATCACATCTTTTTTTGGTTTTCTTAGCATTTTCTTTCTTTCTTCTGTTTTTCTCTGCTTTCCCTTTATGTGTGGTTCGTCCTTTGAAAATGTCTTTCAAAAGGGTCAAAGAATTATTGGCCCTTTGTTGAAAACTTTCCATTTCATTTATCATTTTATCAATGTTCTCCAACTCTTGTCTGTAGTATTGTGCCTGTTCATTCATGCCACGTTTGAGGTGGTTACAATTTTTGTGGTATATCTTAGCATTCTTTTGTCGAATCTAATCTGCTTCTTGTTTAATCTCTCCAATCATTATGCTAATGGCATTGACATGTTTCTGGACTACAGGAATATCACTTGGCCGCACTGCCCGCTTGTCTGTGGCATTAATGTGAAGAAAATGCCCAAGACATGATGGGTTGTCAGAACGAAGATACTCCATTCGATTCTCCAAATTTTCTAGCTTGTTTCCTCTTTCCCAGCGCTCTTTTCTCTCAACAAATAGATATTTCTCAAATGCTTGGTTTGACATGTATGGGTGGGCGCTCTCAAAAAGCAGCCGTAAAACGTCGTTGTAAAAGCGTGTTCTTGGCATTTGCGCATTTTCGTAATACCATATGCTCTTCTGATATGGCAGCTTGTCTGGCATGGATTCCTGTGCGGCTCCTGGTAGTCCTGTTTACAAAATTTTTTTAAAAATTTAACGAATACAATTAGTATGTGTTTTGATTCAACGAAAAAAACATTGCTATATATGTTATTCTTGTTGTTGACAAATTTTGTTGTTAATTCAGATATGATGAAATTGTTGAAAGTGTAAACTCGTGAATGACGTGATTATCAAATAAAGAGGAGTGTAAGTAATTCCTATAGTATCAATCCAGGTGTGATACTCCAACACCAGTTGAACAGCGTGTTTAAAAACTTGATTGTTCACAAAATTGCCGCCATACGTTGATACAAGCATAGCAAAAACTTACGAAAATATACACAAAAATAAACAAATATAAACGAATCGCGCACTCACTTGTTTGATATGAACGCTTTAGTGTCGTAGAAACTGTCTTGGGTTCTGTCTGGGGTGTCAGCTTCTCACGAAGCTTCTTAATATTAGACAATAACTTCAATTTGTCACCAAGCAAGTGTATACCGAGAGTACCGAGTTCGTCCTTCGAAGTGATTTCCGCAATGGTTTCCAAATCCTTGAAATTTTGCGCAATGAAAAACCCTTGTATTGATCCAGACCATTGTCCGCAAACCAAGCATCAAATTTGGTGACAGTACCAGACAATGTTTCAGAAACTAGGTCAACTAGGTCAACAGAATTATTTACAGCTTCTGCCGTATTGGATGTTGTGCGAGCAGAAATGGCAAGGTGTATTAAGCAAGATCGAAAGTCTGAAGTTACCCCCGCTGCGACCAATGGTTGTTGAGTTTACTGACGCTGGGCCGGGTGTGGCCGTCAACAACTATGAAGTCAGGTTTAGAGACCAGGAAATAGCGCTGTTGCACAACTCAACACAGAGATTAAGGCTTCACCTTGCCACAGATGATCAGGACCAGAACGAAGCAGAGAGACTGAATGCTTATATTGGTGACGCAGTAGCTGATGGAGCCCACGAGGCTGCCATGACCAAGAAAAATGCATGGTGCATTGCGGAAAATGTCCGAACACGTATCGATGATGAACCCGGTCCTGGCAAGTGCTTTATGCAAGCTTTCCTTACTCCGAGTGAAGAAGACCAGTTTTTCTTCAACACGAACTACCTGGATAAATGGAGAAAAACAGGTCGCCACAAAAGAATTGACTTACCTGGGCATAGCTACTTTAGTACGATAGAGGATGCCATGTATATGCATTACGAAAGAGGAGAACTTTATATGGAGTACAGAAAGAATGAGTGTAGACGAAAAGGTGGTGCCCAGTATGATCTATGTGCCCTCAAACCCACTGTTGGTCCTGAAGCACAACCTGTGCCAAGACCGTTTCGAAACCCAGAAAGTGGTCACTGCCTGAAGCTAGAAGAAACAATCTACCAAAACCGCAAACCTGACGATTATCAACCACGTGCTCAACTAAAGCTGCTCTACAAGGCAGGGAGATTTCAGCCAATAGTGTCGAAAAGATTGAGGATTTCTCCAGAACATTTCTAGTGGGCAGAGAGCTCATAATTTCCCAGCTTAACCATTGGGCAGAACTGGATATCTTGAAGGAGGCCAGAAAGAGAAGCAGAAGTGTTCAATCTCGCAAAACAGCAAAAAGAAGGCGCTTTGTGAAAGAGAAAAATGACAGAGTTAATGATGATGATGATGATGATGATGATAATGACGACGACGACGACGATGATGATGACGAGGAGCATGACGATGAGGATGAGGAAGAAGATGAAAATGAGATTGATGAAGGGGAGAAAGATTTAGATGGGGGAGGAATGGCCAACAAGATGACGAGAACACGTGTGTTATAACGGAAGTGGGAGTTGATTCGGATGAAGATGATGAAGATGACATACAGTTTGTGCCTTCCACCAGAACAGTTGCTCGCTTTGGAGGCTTGGCTGGATCATGGTTTAATTTAATAGATCCGGATACTGGCTCAAAATGACTCGATTTATAGGTTAAGAAGTGTTGTACATGTATTGATACAGATCCTAGAGTATTGAAGTGTGTGGCTTATGTATGAAATTAAATCTTTGGAATGATCAGTTATTCAAAAATAAAACTTTTGAACAGCTTCTATCGAGTATCATTGTCAGCCCTCTTAATACTGAAATCGCATGCCTTTGAGATTTTGAAAAAAAACGTGATCCCCCCTTTTGAGGTTCGGAAAAATATGTGGCCCCCCCATAAAATCACCAGCCCTCCCATGCTCATAAAAATGATACCTCCCTAAGGCTGCAAGGTTTTGAACTTCAATAAAACACTTACATACTTACTTACTTACTTACTATGTCAAAACGCGTCTGATTTCATCGAAAGCATTGCTGTTACTTATTGTTGTTGTCACAGATTAAAACTCAAGTTGGGAAAACAGAAATCTCTTTTTAAAAAAATCCCCCTGTAAATCTTCAATCAACAATGATGAAATCGAATTTCTGTTTTACAGTTACTATAGATTTGAGAAACTATGGCATCCAAGAAGCTTGTTGCAGTTCTCTGTCTGTCTGTGATGTTGATCACTGCAGGGTAAGTGGAGATATTAACAATTTCATACAAGGTGATGAGTTGTTATTAGTTTTAGTAACACTAACAGACTTTGAGAAACTGCACAATTTATTCAGATTTAGGCAGTGTTACCCTTTCGTTACATTCAAAGACTTTCAACAGCAATGAGGCTGTTTAAGGGAGTGTTCATAATTTATTGGTTGGAGGGGGATATGAGGATTTTAAGGGGGGTAGCGACTTTCTGCAGTAACAATTTGGGAGGGGCTATCGATTATGGGCAAAAGTTTAGAAATGGGGAAGGGGGACATGCAGAAAAGACTAGCTCATACTGTTCACAGGAGGAAGCGTGTCGATCGTCATCCACAGCTGGTGGTTGAAGGTATTGTGACTGGAGAATTGTATGATAGATATACCTTCTCACTGCCAATCTCAATTGCCTCATCACTGCCTATGCTTTCTCACTCACTGGTGGCAGGCTCACTCACTGTTTCCAAGATGGTCTCCTCACCTTCGGATTCGTCCGAATTGTCAGAGAGTTCTGCTGATGAAAGAGAGTTTTCTCAGTGACAATGAATATAAGCCGCAATATTTAATGATTTCTGCCTTCTCGGTTTTTTTTAAGCTTCTGCCTCCATGGCAATGAGTATTGTTTAAGATGTTTATCAAGTTCAAACACATATAGGGAATTTAGTTTGTTTGCCAAAATAAGTTCTTCCCAGTTATTAACTCTTGATAGCTTTTGTCTCTTCTTCTTTGGCGTTTCTCTTCAGCTGACACACTCCTTTCAGTAAAGTAGATTTTGTGGGCTTTTCATCATATAAATCATATGACAAGAAGCAAAGAAACTAAATCTCTTTTTTCATTAGAGTCTTAGGAGGTGCACTGGATTTAGTATCTCTTAAATCTCTGTTTGTTAAGAGGTCATGGAATTATACAATGGATTGAAGTGAGGGGGGGGGGGGGCAACCGAAAAATATTATTGAGAAAAGCAAAATCCTCTTAGCGCCTTACCCCATAAATTGTGAATGCTCCCTAAGTGCAGCCAGAAATTACACAATGTTTTTAAAATAGGTATACTGGAAGTGTCTGGGTATTATAACAACTAGTTTTCTACAGAAGTCAGTCAATAGAGCTTTATGAAAAAGCCAGCATGCAGATTGGGGCTCAGTAGTTGCACCGCTAATTATATTTAAGTTAAGCAATAAAAAAGACAGACTGAAAACACGAGCACAGAAAAATTTTAAATGTCCTGGTAATGGGTATCGTATATATGGATGTGACTTCCACTCAAAAAGAATTTTCTTCTCTACCTTTTTCATCCACACTAAACTTTGATTGCACTCCTTTTTTTGATCACCACATTTTGCCAGAAACATAATTTCTGGATTACCACATGCAGTAACAAAATCAAAGGCAAAACTAGCACATAATATATGATATATAGTACGCCCAAAGTCCGCAAAGCCTCGTGCATGCATACTAAGTAAGTTCAGTGCAAAATCTGTCTGCTTGACCTTCCCTGATAGGTTGTCAGAAGCAAAATCCTTGGACAACAGAATGGAGCTTAGAAGGAAGAAGGGTTTTTAGCGGTTGTTCAAAGAGCATCGTAGAACAAACGATGCATCTAGCTGCAGGCAGTTTGGTGAATTCTGCGATCCCGGTGCAAATCACTGCTGCTCTGGATTGACCTGTTTTGATATCCAGTACGTTACTATAATTGCTTATTTTAAAACGTATCACTTTTTCTCCACGTTTAGCAAGGGTTGAATATTGGGCCATTTGTTGTTGTTGTTTTTTTCAAAAGTTGTGTTTCGAAATAAAGACGTTTATATGTGCATGGAAAGAGCCACTGCAGGAAAGGAACTTGGGGCCAGTTTGTCAAATGGGGCCAAATTTCTTGAAGGAAAGAGGAGTTATGCTCATCCCCACAATATTTCAAGGCTACTTGAAGTGCCTATGAAGTGAAATTTTTTTCGGCACAGTTTAAAAATATACTGTTTTAAATATACAATTCCAAAGTTTGAAAAGCCGACGATAAAAATTGTGGATTTTACAAGCGCTGAAAGTTGAACAATTTTGCCTTCAAAAATGGTCAGGGAACTGGGTAAGAATTTATTGCGTGTGACGTCAGTTTGTGTGCTCAAGTTTGTTTAAGCCATTTGATTTTCAGTCGATAAGGCGAAATTCCGAGAGATAATGGTGCAACTTTTATTGTTCGGTGCACCAGCAACGCAATACGCTTTCCTTTCTTACTATCGGCCATACTGGCTTGAATTCTATCAAACAAACTGACGTCACGGCCGCGCGATTCAAATGCTATTTTTGAAGGTAAAGTAACACAACCTTCAGCGCTTGTAAAATCCGCAATTTTTGTCATAACCTTCTTAAACTTTGGAACTGTGTCTTTCAAACAGTATATTATAAAAGTATGCCGAAAAAAATTTGCTTCATGGGCACTTTAATATATTTTAAAGGTATTTAAGAGTTATGTAAGGTCATTTGAAGTTACTGGTATTCTTACACACATCAGTGCTTCAAAGCACGTAAATATTAACCGCTAAATCAATGACGATTTGAGAAATGTTTTGTTCAGTGACGAAGGAATTAATGTTACTTTGGCTTCAAAAAATGTGAGCTTTTTTCTTGAATTTGTTTAAGCCACCAATCTGAATCCATGCTCACAATTTAGGAATAATTCCCAAAAGAAATTTAAGAACAATTGAGTCTCAGCGAAAATATCTGGTCCTTATAAAAAGAAATATACTACCAAAAAGAAACCTAAGGGGGGATAGCGTATACATAGACATTAGCGTATACGTAACCAATGAACGGCACTTTTCGCGCTCTCTGATTGGCTACTCAATCTCACAATATCCTGCGCCAATCATAGCCAGCATTCATGCGTAACAAGACACAAATTGGCGTCTAACTTTACGGCTGTTTCAGTAACTGAAATTAACGCAATAAACAGGGCAGCTTACGATTACAAACAGAAAGAAAACAAAAAAATTGTTTGTATGTTTGCAACGATAGTATTTTTTGTTGTTCAACGGTAAAGCTTTCAAACACAAAAAAGGGTATCAAGCGACGAAAGCGATACTTGCGCGCACAAGAGACTGTGTAACTCGAGTTTGAAAATAACTTTCTTGCTTTACTTTCCTCTTAAAAATAGAGTTTTGAAGTTTTTCGTTAGTGGTTCGTATATAATAAAACAATTAATCCTCTCGGTGTCGGTGCCTGACATACACATTCGCCTCGCCACATTTGAAGCTTGGTGAATATCAAACATTAGTATATACCAAACCCACGAATAGTGCTTTTCGTACGCTCTGATTGGCTACTCCAGTTCGGAATATCGAGGATTATTCCGAGCTCGCATGAGTGAGCACAAATGCGACCGAACGCGGCTCAGTACTTGATGGAGTTTTATGTTTCTATTCATCTAAAATCTAAAGTTTTTTCATTTTTTACTTCTATTCACCGGTTTGCCATATGCTAACATAATCATTCCTTCAGCGTCGGTGAACAGCCAGGTATATTCACCTTGGTAAATATCCTGGGCTATTCACCTCCACCTCGGGGAATAATTTCTGACTATTCAACTCCACTTCATGGAGCTAGTGATTACTTAATATGTCACCTCCACTTCTAGGAATAATTGTTAGTTGTTGTATAGGAACCATTTTAGCTGAACTAAGTAACTCATGCCTCATTGGCTTAGCCGATAATACGATTCAGTCGTTGTCACCCGGAAGCGCACGTGATCAATCCATGGTTGAATATAACACACGTTTTCATTGGTTGATGGCAGATGGTGGCCCACCATCAAACATTTTGGCGGGAATTTGAGGACGGTGAGACGTCGCAGGTTGCCGGAATTTGACCACAAGGAATTTCACACGTTTCTCTTTTTTCTGTTAGCACTAAAGGGCAACAAAAAAAAGTCTGTCAGTACGTTCCGCGCTTTTTGTCAAGAAAAAAGAGAAGTTGTCTATTATTAAATGTTGAAGAACTTTATACAAAGAAGGACCTGAACGAACTGTTGGTTGACTCATACCACAACGACAGAAAAGAAAATGGAAACACAAGTTGATTCAAACACATGAACCTCTATAAAACAAATCACTTTATAACCTTGGAAAACAGCGAGTTTTTCTTGTCCTCGATTCCACATGTTCTCCTCGACTTCGCGGTCTTGGGGAACGTTGGGAATCTCGGGCGAACAAAACCCACTGTTTTGGGGGGGGCGGTCTTTGAGCCACTATAAAAGCTTCGAGGGAAATTATTTAAAATTAGTCAAAGTAAGAAGAGAAAGGAATCAAAATCGATGAAAATGAGTAGTATGTGTGACTCTTAGGAGAGTTTTGTAAATGCAGGCGGAACAACGGAACAAAGAGTAAAACGAAGAACGTCCAGGGGGGGCTGTGATCACTGACAATGATGTGCAAAGGTTAACCAAAATCTCGAGCAAAGTTCAACATTAAATTAAAATTAAAATCAAAATGTCACGGAGTTACCGTTTGGTATGGTACTAATACTTGCAATGTCTTCTTGTTTCTCAGGTGTTATCCATTTGGAAAGTAGGAACAGGCCTCTGATATCACAGTAACAGCCACTGTAACATTCACCAATTCGCTAAAACAAAAGTTTTGCTAGATCCATTCCCCTGTGGGGGCTAAAAGTCATTAATGGATCAAATTTGGACTCGTTAAGTTCGGAAACACAAACATCACATTTTCTCCCAACAGGGGAATGCAACTAGCAAAAATTTGCATATAATGAAACTGAGAAACTAGAGTAAAAGTTTTGAGCTAATAAAAGTGTTAATCAAAAGTGGGAGTCTACTCAGTCGAGAACTGAGAATTCCTGTCGTTAAAGGGCCTGGGACAGCAAATTATTATCCATTGCTGAATCAATGAAAAAACCAACAGACCTAAGTGATGTCGAAGGTGTGAAATATTTTTGAGGGCTTAAAATTCACAATTTTGGTGTTTCTTTGGGTTGCAGATTTTACTCCTTTTTTTGAGGGAGTTGCAAGATTGTGGCAGGTATCTATTTGGCTTTTTGAAACTGAAATTAAATCATTTCGAAATTGGTGAAGATTATTCATTTCAGTTTTGATTTAGGTAATGTTTTTGGCTTTTTCACATTAGAGAACCCCCTCGGAAAAAGAAAAGGATTTTCTGAAAACAATATAATGTGTGGGGTTTATACGTAAATGCCCATCAAATTTTCTACATTGATATTATTTGATTTCATGCACAGTTATTTTTCATTTTTAAAGCATCGTTTTAGTAATGAGTAATGGATAAATATCTATTTTCTTTGGACTATGTACGTCCTTAATTTGTCGTAGCTGCGACCGGGTTCAGTGTTTTCAAAAATTGGCTTTTTATGAAGGTCATTAGTGTTGCCAGTGGTTCAAAACTTAACAGTTAGACACGAGTTCTTTTCCAACTGCTATATGTTTATCTCAAAAAAGATCTTTCAAAATATATCGACGTACTTTGTTTGAAATTATCTTCATCAAAACTAAACTTAGCGCAATCTCCAACTCAGGCACAGAACAGTTACATACGGTCCTTTTCACATTCGCAGTATCGCAGTCTTTCTTATGCAATAACTGAACAAACCAGAGCAAATTAAAAAACGAAGCTGTCTCTTTTGTAAATACAATGAGCCTCTATTTTGAGATGGCGGGTTTTAGGGTAATTACTACTAATTTTTATGGCTTCACCGGTTGTCCATGGTCTGTGTAAACAGACTTATAAGCATCAGTGAATAATCTTACTTATTAAAACAGTTCCTCGACAAACTCTTTGAGCTTTTAGACCACGATGCACGGAATTATTTCAAGAAAGCTTATAAAAAAATGTCATTTTAAAAACAACATGCCCCCAAACGACCTGCAATTTTGCAAGGTTAAATTGCAAGCTCTTCTTCCAAAACTTTGCCTCCAATTTTAAGAGGTCGTCCACAAGAGAACCATGCATGAGGCGGGACAGCGGGGGTCACGGATTTAGCTCATCTTTTGCATACAGTTATACTTTGGTGCTGTATTGTCAAATATGGTGTTAATTTGGTTCAAGCCTCTTTCCTTTGTATTCCCCGGGGGGGCCTCGGGAGTCTTTTTGCCTTGTTTCACATCAATATTTTGACAATGTTCGCAGCTCAAATCTAAAATAATTAGCCAGCTCGAATATTTAGCAGTTGGGTTTCATAAATTTGCAAGAATTGTAGCCATATGTTTTCTAGAATTTATTTGGGCTGCCTTTCGCGAAAAAGTGTGCATTTTCAAATACCATTAGAAAAATGCTTGCAAACCTAATCAGAAGTCTGAGCTTGTCCTGAAGGTG
>JANSTQ010155897.1:0-11272 GCA_026167885.1 Bergia puertoricense
TAATAACACCACAGAGTAAATTTGAATGTGAATCTTATGGATCTCAATCCACAAGGACTCATAGTAATTTCATCATTGTCATTTTTTAACTTTCTACTTGTTTCCTACATTAAGCATATGTAACTGCTTGAAGTTAAACCACGCCAAACAGACGATGCTTCTGCATCTGTGTATATAAATTTATGCAGATCATAGAGTATTCATGCAAAAATAGTCTTATCCAATCTTTCTTAAGTCTTTGTTTAATAGCAATTTAAAACTGTTTATTGATAATTTTTTTGGCCTTTTAGGTCAAACCTTATGCATATCCATCGACCACGAGCTTTTTCTTTCTATTTAACTATTTAACTATTGTCAAAATGACTCGTTCGTGTCTGCTCTATGTTTAGTTCCACTTCAGGGCTTTTAAGCTAAAACGTCAGAACAGGTGACGTAAAAACTAATTGGATTCACTCTTGAAAAACCAAGTACTTAATAACGGAATGAATAAAAGTATAACGTAAGGCAAACCGCCGTCAATAAATGGCGCCATTTATTTAGATGCCAATTTTTTCCGGTATTGACTTTGTGCAATAAATAAAGTTAAGGCGCTGCTGTGTTCAGCTGTCTTAATGCCATAGCAGCTACGGTTTTTCGCGTCCAATTCGAGTTAAAATTACTTTTCCCTGTCCTGTAAAATATGTAATTGAAATATTTCGAGTTTGCACAAAATGAATTAATAATTCGAATGAGAATGACACAATAAATGCCCACGAAGAATGTTAACTTGAAATTTCGAAGAACTTTTGAGAAATGAGTGTTTGAAAACCTACGAATTTAAAGAGATATTTTGAACTTCTGTCTCTAGTCATACAATATCTGTAATTTTCGACGTTTTTAAACATACATTACTTCAAACTGTATTCCAGGTGTCAGGATCAAATCTTCAGTTAGTATTAACAGGTCAGTTGCCTGATAGCGTTGTATAGTACTACTACCAGAATGCTTTGCCCACTTTCTTTTGTAAGGTAATTAATGCTAATTTGTTCTACTATCCTCAAGAGGGAATAGAAATTTGAATAAGAGAGAAATTCGTAAAGTATTCTTTAGTAGTAGTAGTAAATTGACACCATCATGCAACTGGCCTATTGTGTCATCCTTTTTCGATTTATGGCCACTTTCTGTTTGAATCTTGAAGATGTATCTATGTTATACAAACACTCAAGAAGATTTTAGATACGCATCTAAATAAAGCAGTGGAGTTATATTATATTCAAACTAGTAAATTAAGTTATTTTTGCGTGTGTGTTCTTAAACACGTATGAAATTGTAATTTAGTAATTTCTACGCATTTACGAAAACTTTTGACTGAGGTAATATCCATAATAAGTCGAATACAACCCAGAAAATGTGTTGTTCAGATGAGATAAGCAATAAAACAAAGAAATTTTCGTACGCTAGACGCGGTCCCTACTTTTATAAAATTATATTATTTAACTTGTCAGTTCAACAAGTAACTGAGAATACAGAATTTTTCAAATAATAGCTCAATCTCTAGCATTTAATACCATGCTGGGTCTTTTAGGCTTTTAGTAAGAAATGGTAGGTGATTGGAAGGTGATAAAACTTTCTTAAACAAGAAGACAGAACTGTCAAATTGTCTCCTATTATCTCTTTATATGCTGTAATAAAATTTCCTTTATTCATTGTTTGGTTGATTGATTGATTAAAGAGTGACCATCAACTTAACTGTCTCTACACTGTTGTTCTTCAGACCATATGTTCAGACGGTTTTTACGAAACTGACAGGTGAGCTTTCAGAACTTATTTAGTGACCAAAACCAGTGGCAATTTCCATTTAAACTCGGACACTTGTGAGCTTAAGGATAAGTACAGCGACCAATTAGATTTTCTCCCACGAACATCTTCATATGTGCTGTTTTTTTCTTTCCTCTATTGCCGTCGAGCAGGTTATCAACTAGCATTTCTCTCGTAGGAAAAAGAACGGTCGCGGGTGAGTTTCCACGACATGTAATTTATTTATCTTCTGTTTAACGATACCAGTCATTTAGTATTTGTCTATAATGTAAAAACGTTTAAGACTGTATCTAGGTAAGTTTTAAACTTTTTCCGAATCTAATTCTTTATAAATGCCGCTTTACGTTTTAATAGCAATATCTTCAAAATCTTATAATAGGACATATTCATGTATTATCCTATACAATTACTTTCACAACATACGGAAGAAGGTGCTACGCTCCGAAAACGAAAACAAAAAGTCGTAAGCTAGGGCTTTGTGTTAAGCTTAGATAAAAGCACATACTGCAAGTTCGAAATGATAATTTGATAATAATACTTGAAGTTTTAATCATGTAAAACTATTAACTACGAGATAAACTATGTTATATATCTTTTAAACAAACCACTGCAACCTACTCGGCTATCATGAGGTTTGCAAAGTGGTTCAATAGAATTGGAAACATATCAGCCGGTTCGCAGCTACTTTGAAAGTAGAGAGAGGGGTGACTAACGACTTGAAATGGGAGGGTTGAAAATAATTTTTCTTACCAACTCCATATCATTTCTCTGACGGATCCGGGGGGATTTCATTCACAACCCCCTTCGGTTGGGTAACTTGTTTTGAAAACACGCTGGATTTGTTCAGATTTGGCGAGATTTCGGTAGTTTTCGGAAAGAAATAGTCATTTAAAGCAACAGGAAATTTGGATAGACACTGCTAAAAGCGTCTTTATTATTTTTGAGGAAGCCTTTCAGTCGAGTAGCAAACGTGGTCACGTCACTGTTAAGGTTATCGTAATGACTAATGTTGGCCTTTGTACATGTAAGTTCCGCTTCGTTCAACTAAATTAAACAAACATTTCATTTGCACAGAAGTCAAACTAAACAGCATTCTGTTACAGTATTTTTCATATCACAGTCTAGTAATCATTCAGTCTTTCAAATGTGATCACATTCAGTGTACTTCATTTTCCAGCCGTTTGTTTTTCTTTCGTCGTATACTTGAGGACATGAACACTGACAGGACGATCCGATAGCAGACTGAACAAACCTGTGGCTAAAGAGTATTTACCATCGAACTTTATTCAATATCTAGGTAAGTGTAAAAAATGTAAAAAGTTCGAAATTTGTTCACTGAAACAAATTAGTAAAAAAACTGCGATGTCTCAGCAGCAAGCAAATACCACTCGTGCGTGAAATTGACTTTCTAATGACTCCGAGTTTCAATATTTTCCCCGGGGAACATACCCCGGACTCCCCCTTCGGGCTCTCATCGAACTCCCTTTCTCAAAATCCTTGGTCCTCCCAAGGATTTTGAAGCCTCTACCTCCGCGAGCCCCTGTATACACAATGAGTGTGAATCAAAACAAAAATGGAAGGAATGAAAATTATTTGTTCAAATATGACTTAATTTTCGCAATAGAATATCGCTCTCAGTACTAGTACTGGTAACTGTAATCCCTTTCAAATTGAATTAACCGTACCATATTTGCAGCGTCCGAGGCAGAATTAGAGCTTAATTTGATTGTAGTAGTTGTTGTCTTCATATCTTAACGAGTTTTTCCATACACAGTTCCTTGATATCACAACCATTTTATCAGATATATAGAGGATATTACATGGACGCGCGGAGATACGAATTTTATCTTCTGGTGTTGACAATGTTTTCAACACGAGAAGATAAAATTCGTATCTCCAAGCGGTCATGTAATGTTCTGTTTATTACAGAACAGCCGCAGGGAGATTAAAAAAGGGCGCGAAATCTACGAGCGCTGATTGGATGATAAGTACGTAACCATGGTAATTTGATTTCTTCACACGTGATCAAAGAGAACAATGATATCTTCACTGTGCGTGTGTGGCTTTTTAGAAATAGAGAAATCCTGGTATTTTATATATATTTATGTGATAAAATAATATAGAATTATTAACACTTATAATCGTAAGTATTTTGGCATTAAATTCAGTGCAACTAGAACCTTTTTATTTTTATTTTTTTATCTTGGTTGAACACCCACGCGTAAAACGAAAGGACTGGCCTGGTGACAGTTGTTTTAGACTTTTAAATTTAGTCATCGAGACGGTTTTCAGGCACAAAACAGAATCAGCTTTGTTGGAAGTATTATTTTTTTCAGTTTTGAAGGAAGAAGGAAGGTGAGGAGAAAAGCCATGCTGAATCTTTTACAATCATTTCATAATTTCCGAAGGAAAACGGACTACATTCACCAACCTGCCCCCTCAGTGATAAAGAAAAGACGGTTAGAAAAAAAAGTTTAAAGCAAAAATAAATTTAAAAAATGGTAATTACAATAAACAGAGTTCACAAAATCGCGAAAAATTCGTAACAAATGCATACTTTGAATACTTGACGTACAATCTTATGACTGATAACCCAAGGATCAAGAATGAGCTGTCACTTCATTGTTTTTTTAAAATTATTTAACTACGTCAGAACTAGTTCTTGTTTGTAAACGAAACCATAGGTAAATCTAGCCACAAAAGCGGCCACGTCCTCCACACGAGCACATTTTGTTGGTGCACATATGAAACTGTTGCAAATTTCATGTGTACAAAGTTATAAGCATGAAAACTGACGTCCTTGCTGTTTTGTAGCAAAGAAGATGTAGGACATCTTAAATTCGCTCGTGTGGACGACTCGTTAAAGAAAATGTGTCAATGATTAAAGCAAAAAAAACCCAAACAAACAAACAAAAAAACAGCTTAGCGCCCTCTCCTCATTTGCTCCTCCGCTGACCGATTTCAGTTGCCAAAGAAAACATGCTCGCCCGTTCACAGGCCATTTCCCGGAAAAAAATGTGTAGACGAGGCTTTAACCCCACGTGCACACACTGGGTAACCAGCCTAACGTTTGATGCCCAAGGTAGGGCAGATGAGTTGGCAAATTATAATGAAATCGTTGGGTGTTAATCTTATGTTGCAGGTATGTTGGATAAATAATTTGAAAAGGGAAAGCTTAAGAGATCTGTTTTCTCGAAAACATAATGTTTGTATTTCATAACAACTACGATTTGTGAATGTCATATCTGTTTTCGTCTTGTTCTTTGTTTGCCTTTCAGCTTTTCAGATGCCAAACGTCACAAGCCAAACACACAGAATTGTTTGCACTGGTCTTAAGCCAACTAAAACCGTCGATGTTACCATAAACTCCATGCTTATGATTTTATTTCTGATTGGAAATTTGCTCGTTGTTATTGTATTCTACAGAAGCAAAACTCTGAGGGCACCAGTTCATTATTTCATAGTGAACATGTCCATCTCTGATTTGATCATTCCCGTGATCACCCTGCCAGTGGCTATAAGTTACGTATATCACAGCCATGTCTGGTTGGTTGACGGAGTACTCGGTACTGTCCTATGTAAATTTGTAACAATTGCTTTGGGTTTATCGGTTTTTGTATCCACTTTCAGTATGGTGTTGGTTGCAGCAGACAGATTCCACGCCATTCTCTTTCCCATGAAGTCGGCATTATTCTCTCGAAATAAATGTCGGTTAATAATTGTAGCAACGTGGGTCGCCTCGTTGGCATTTCGGGCTCATTTTCATCTATGCATCTAAGCTCGTTACTGTCGCTGGAATTAATCATTGTCGTTTTCAATGGGAGCCAGCATCGTATAGCAGGAACGTGCTAAAAATAACCTGGATATTATGTTTTTGTTTGGCTACTTTAATTTATCTGCTATCGTGTTAGCCGTTCTGTATTCAAGTATTATTCTATTTCTTTACAGACAAAATCAGAATTCTCAGTTGGAACATGAAGTAATCAAACTTAGGGCAAAAGAAATCTAAGAGTGTAACCTGCATGCTTGTTATCATTGCATTTGTCTTTTATGCAGTGTGGATTCCACATCAAGGCTTCAAACAGCTCCTGTGTTGTCCATGTCCATGTAATAAAAAATGTAATCACTGTTTCCAGCCATTAGTGGCACCTCAGGGTGACAGAAATACGTTTGAGACATTTGAACTCCAGGAAAAATGATAGAGCTCAGAATGAGAACGATGTTCTAACGTCGGGAATAGGGAAGAACACAATTTGTGAAATTTGCGTAAAAGACTTAATCATAGACGATCTTGTTTTTTTCTCAAAATCTTTTGGACTCTAAAATAATAAGCAAAGACCATTAAAACTATTTAGCAGCGAACGATCTTAACATGGCAACAGTCGTTTTACATCATCGGTTGTGATGTCATATGACTAACTAAATTAACGAGTTGCCAAAAGTTATATTATGACCCAAGAATAAACAAACCAAGAATGCAATTGTCTATAATTAAAAGCGCAGTAAAGGGACAGAGCTTCATATTATTTGCAGATTTAACTTCAGCAAAATGGCAGTAATTGAAAAAATCATGTTTATTTTTTCTATGTCTACATTAGTAATTTCTATAAATCAAAAATATATAATAAATATGTACAACAGGAAGTCGGATTTAACATTCGACATCTGCACGCGATAACTCGATTAAATAAAACTATACCAACTGAGCTCGTTCTCCCAGTTCTTTGAATTCCAATTCGTCCGGCCGTAGGGTCTTTAGCCAATATTGTGGAAAGAGGAGCTTACCACATATCAGCAGAATAAGGTTTGTACCTTCATCATGAAGTTACACACTTCGTTTTTACCAGAACCAGAAAATTTTAGCTGACCTCATTGTTCTTAATTTTTTACGACAATTCGAGCCAATTCGTTGCTCTTAAAGTGTTTTTGTACCTGCACATAAATTGACATAAAAAATCTTAGAGACGATTGCTGTCGCTGATGAGAATGATATTTTGGCATTTGTTTTCGGCCAGGATATGAACAAGCAATCACTCCGCTTCCGCTAGATACTCCGTTAAACCTTCTCCTGTGAAAAACAGTGCATTGTGTCGTATTTGTACCCTATCTGCGTTGGTTTCTGGTTGAATTATGTAATTTGTTATTCTAAGGACATGAAAAAACCATTCGCATTGGAATTCGAGCCTCGATTGTTCTTAGGTTGTTCTTAATTTTTAGGCAAATTTGTCTCTCGTTGTTTTTATAAAAAAGGGTGTAACTTTTACGTTTTGCTTATTATAACCTTTATGTTTCTGGGTAGAAACCAGATAACGTTAGAGTACAACTTTTCTTATTCATAATCCGTTTAATTTAGTGCAAAAAGAGTACAAAATCATTGTAGTCTCCAGGAGAAGAGATAAAAAATTTGTCAGATTAGTTTTATATTATATTGAGCATTTTCATAAATAATTTGGACGAGTAAACAAACATATTAAAGAGCTTGTCCATAGATTAAGGGTTTTATAGTAGGTAGTTAGAATTCAAGCTCGCTGAAAATGCCCACAAGTTGTTGCGCTCTGTATAGGGAAACGTGAAACTGTAAGAATAACTGAACTGTATGATGTATCAAGGAAACGTGAATTTGTTTGTATATCGTCACTGTCGTATATCATGAGGTATATTAGTGATCGCATTTTCATGAAAAAATGATCAGCTGAAAATTCGTGATCTTTTTACTCTCCTGCTTCTTATTTTGTCACGATCAGACAAAATACAAGACATGTTTTCTAAATAAAAGCTACTTGACGTCAAAGCTTCAAAGTTTTACCTTTGTTTTTAAATTCGGGTGTTCCACATATTGTAATAGTTAGGGAATTGAGAATTGCCTGCTGTGCGGCGGATCTAGATGAAAAAGCTTTGTCAGATTACAAATGAAAACCGCGAGAAAATTCAAATTTTTAGTGTCTTTTAAACACAATACTGAATATTATACGGAGTCAGCCATTTAGTGTTTCGGTGAAAGGCTATAAAGATATAAGTATATTTTCGCATTCAGAATATGTATCCCAAATGAAATTCTTACGTTATTACTTTGAGTTCGAAATCTCTTTCCTTCTCTTTTGCAAATGCGTGAAGTTGCATCAGATATGTATTTATTCACTCTCTTCAAATATCGCTCTATGCAAGCTTAGAGCCACCTTTTTGCGCGTAGGCGAGACTTCGTTTTAGCGAACATTGGGAAAGTTACCTTGTTGCCCATTGCAAACGAATTATAAGTACCCTTTTTTTTGTTAGATATAGAGACTTAATAACATGTGGTGGTTTCAACGTTTTCAACGATTTCTTTGTATTTTCTCAACTATTAACAAAGCCTAAGGGAGAGATAATGGTGCGCTGTGTGTAGCAGATGTAGGGACATGATCTAATGTTTGTGTTCAACAAAAACTTAAATTCGAAAATTAGCATAAGTGAAACAGGAAATGCTCACTTAGGGATATAAGATAATTGTATTCTGTAGCCTCCAAAGACCTGAATGTGCTAAAAGTGAAAACCTAAACCGGGTATGTACTCGAATTTTATCAATGCCAGGTAACTCCGCTCGTTCCAGAATTCCTAAATTTAATTATAAGTAAACTAAAAAAATATATTCGTTGGACGTTTTCTTCGATTGGAAGCCAAATTATCGACTTCGACGCGTTTTATAAAGTCTTGTAAAACTACGGAACATTTTAAGTGCGCTTTTATCATCAGGTGCCTCTTAAATTGCTTGTAGACTGTATAGTCAAATATAATATGTGTAAAATTATACTTATTCTAGAATACTACAGCTTTTGATTTAGAGTAAGCCCGCACGTCTGTCTGTGAACATCGCTTCAATGAAGATCTTAGATATGAACATTTATTATCATAGGAAATTTACATATTAGAAAGTCTTTAAAAAACTGACTTGTTACGATTACATAAAACTTTTTTTTTGTTTTAACACAAGCGTTTTAAAGGAAAAGAGATACCGCAAAAATTCATAAAAAGTACTACAGCAAGGAATTCAAAACCTCATTTCCAATATTCTTACTAGAAAGGACATCGATTTTAAAACATTTTACCGAGTTTTTGTTTAATCGGCAAAAGTTTATGAAAAGTCCTTCTTTTTCGAAAGATTTTCTGGAAATTTGTGATGTTGTGTAGTAATACGTAGACAATTACAAGCCTGCTTCAAGATGCGAGTATTTTTCTTTTGGTGTTAAAAACTATGTTTTACTATTTGAAATAAAATCAATAGATTTACGACGTCGTATAATATTCTCTATTTAACCAACTCTATGTTTGCCTTTCAGGACTTTCCAACAATGATGGAAGTAAACGAAAGTCATGAACTCAACCAATCGTCCAATGGTTTTTCAACTTGTACTGGTCCATGGCCTTCGAAAACCAGTCAAATTACCACATTTTCTGTAATAATTATTTTATCTGTGATTGGAAATCTCCTCCTTGTAGCTGCCTTTTTCAGAAACAAACTTTTAGGAACATCAACCCACTATTTCATTGTGAACATGGCGATCTCTGATTTGTTAATTTCTGTGATTACCCTACCATTTTGGATAAGCACCGTTTACTGTGACGGCATCTGGCTCGTTGAAGGAGTTTTTGGTACTGTTCTCTGTAAAATTATAGAGAATGCCTGGGGTATATCCACGTTTGTGTCCATATTTAGCATGTCAGCAATTGCAGCGGATAGGTTCAATGCTGTTCTGTTTCCCATGAGGTCGGCTTTATTTTCTCGAAAGAAATGCCTGGTAGTAATAGTTGCAATATGGATCGCTTCAGTGGCGTTCCATGCTCATTACTTCTATGGAGTAAAACTTTCTTCTTTCGGTGCTGACCTTTACTGTTATTTTCAGTGGGAGCCAGCATCGCAAATGTGGGAAGTACAAAAGATAACCTGGGTATTATTTGTTTCCCTATCCTCCTTATCTGCTTTCGTGTTAACTGTGCTGTATTCAAGCATTCTGATAACTCTAAACAGACCCAAAACCAATCCTCACTTAGCATCTGAAGTACTTAAGTATAGAGCAAAGGAAAACCGAAAGATTACGTGTATGCTGATTGTAATAGTTACTATTTTTTATGTGGCGTGGATTCCATACCACGTTGTGTCTTATGTTATATACTTCCAACCCAGTAGAAGATTGCCTTGTCTTTTAACATCGTTTGGCAATATTCTACCTACGCTGTACCCTGTGTTAAACCCAGTGGCGTATTATATATTCAACAACTCGTATCGCCAATGTTTCAGAGAACTGTTGTGTTGTAATAATTATAAACATCGATCATCTCCACTCCAGGTTGAGGAAGATGTTTATTACATCGGACAGGAGAAAATCGTCAAGGAAAACATTGAGCTGCAAGAAAAATGATAAGCAAATGTTGCCTATGATACCCTAACTCGGACAGATAAAATCAATAGCTTATTATAGATTATTACAGAGATTGTGACATAAAATGTGCATATGAATAAGCAATAAAAGGTTAATATTGGAAACCTGTTCGATAAGTTCTGGGGGTAAAATTAAGAAAAGATCCTTTACCTATGATCTTCAGTTTTTAGGTTTGATATCAATAAGAATACGACAAGATCCTATCCATGCAAATTTTAAGTGTAAACCTCCTAGCCATATTCAGACTTGTGGAGTAGGCTAAAATTACCCGTTGTATACTCATAGCTCTAAGATATGAGTCAAACATTTTGTGACTTTTCCTAGAAATTGTTAACTCTATTCACACTGGACTTCTCGGAGTTCCTGGGACTCGGGGGAAGACGGAAAGGGGCAGTTTATTTGGACCTTTAAACGCTATTAAATTTTTATTAAACAGTTATGCAGAATGGTGTCGAAACATCGATTCTTACATTAAGACCCATATAACCCTATTCAGACTGGGGAAAGGGTGGAATCTGAAAGTGCCCGTACGGTATTGGTATCTTCATTTGGGGGAAGGAGATGGGATCTCTTTTATTTTTTTTTCTCCATGAATATAACCTCGAGGTCCGGATATGACATAAGTATCTGAATAATGTACTGTCATAAATGGCACTGTCGCCATATTTCTGTTTTGAACGGTACGCTCATAAGATGAAAGATTTGTGAAATAATGTCTGAATTTGTTCAGTTTGGGGCAAATTGCTAGTGCCTGAGCTCATAATAAAGAGCTGAAAAGAGTTATTCCTTGTCTGTTTTGAGGAGCTGTATGTCAATCTAACATTTGAAGTTTAAGCCTTTTGTAAATTAGCAACCACGTTCTGATTGGCTGTTTTTGTCAAATTTGGTCATTTTCCGTCTCATAACGCTTTGTTACGTTTTACAGCTTAAAATAAATGTATTTTATAAGGTAAACATATAGCAAAAAAGAGTTCGTATCAATTGGGGTAATTTATGACGTCACTATATTGCGCAATAGTGTTGTTACATAAAATCCAAGATGGCGGACCGATGACGTCATA
>JANSTQ010155919.1:0-11271 GCA_026167885.1 Bergia puertoricense
AGAATAAGAACACTAGACAAAGTTATGAAGCTCACGTACCCTCTTTTCCAGACTCGACGCACAGAAGCAGCAGATGACTTGACTTGGCGACCTGAAAAGGAGATAATTTCGAAATCATATCAGATGACTTCACATAATACGGACTATTTGAAGTCTGAAGAACCGGAAAAATGAGTCGATTACACTTAAAATACACTAAAAAGTCAATTGATTCACAGGATACTGCTAAAGTTACCCCTACACTGAACCAAATTAAGAATATCTTACTTATGGATGCCGGTGAATACTGGTACATAGCTGCCCGCCCCTTGGAGGGACTGGTTCCAAGGTCTCCCATGTTGATAGAGTACTGTAAAAGCAAAATATAAATGGTTAATGCTCCACCGTCATAGACATCACAGCTATTATTAGTCATAGACATCAACAGCCATCATTAGCTCTAGTTCACAGTCACAGACATCAACGGCCATCATTAGCTCTAGTTCACAGTCACCGACATCAACAGCCATCATTAGCTCCAGTTCACAGTTATTGACATCGACAGCCATCATTAGCTCTAGTTCACAGTCATTGACATCGACAGCCATCATTGGCTCTAGCTATTTGTCCCAACTGATTCAGGTATCCAGGGACAAAACACGGCAGTTACCAGCTTATATTTTAAAAGACATTTTGTTTACTTTTGTACTGATAAGTAGCATATTATAGTATCGTGTGATGTGCTGTGCAAATTCAGCTCTTGTGTATCAAACCGAGACGAGTGTGGTATTGTAACTGATATGGTATGATCTACTACATGATAATACCTTATTTTATCTATTAAGTTTCAACCCTTGTAGCAATACTACTGATTTTGTTACTTCATGAAACCAACTCACCTCTTCTCTTGAGCGGCTCAGTAATTCCTCCAGTTCTTCTGCCCGTGCTTTCTCCAAAGAGTAACACTCCTAATAATAATAATAATAATAATAATAGTAATGATAATACTATTAATAATAATAATATTAATATTTGTGTTGCGCATGTTCCATGCCATATTCGCATGCACAAAAGGAAGTAAGTGAAACTGTACATGCCAAGCAAGTGAGAAAGTAGTGGTTACTTTGGCAATAGTTATTGCATTTTCTAAACAGTGAGATGCCTTGTTGGTTTAAGAAATTTTATGGTTAAATCATTACATTCGCTTTTGTTGGAGTTAAAAGTTTGTCTCTGACCAAGAGAACGCGAAAAGAGACTACTTGTGTCCAAACATCTTGATTGATTTTAAAGTGTATCGCTCTGTCACTATCTAAGTGGTTGTTTCGAAGACATGTCATTTATTGAAATACCTTTTATTTTCTTTCTTGTTCTGGTTTTAAACAAACTATTCCATTTACAGACGTAACTTGGATGATACCTTTATTTCTAGACTTAATTTAGATTATGCCTTTATTTAAAGCTTATAAAGCGACTCCGAGTTAAGACTGTGATGTAAGCACGACAGACATTTGTGTAGCAAAAGAGAACTACAGGAACGTCACGAGCAACGTCAAGTGTTTCTCTTGGATACCAAGCGCTCTACAGGTTCTGGAGTATTAATATCACACAGAGCAACATATACTTGGTAAATTATGAAATATGGAATCTCTTCCACACATGGTACAGCGACATCTCAAAGTTCGAAGTAGCTTTTAAAACGGCCGATACACTTGATGGTAACCAACCAAAACAACCAAAGTTTTATTTCTTAAACTACATCTTTTTTGGTAAAGATACAATTACGGTTCCAGTTTGCATGCTGGGCAAATATCTTTTCAGTTTTTTTTTAATGATTTGAAAAATAAAAAATCGGTTGACTTACTAGCCTGCATAGCAGGCGCTATTTTAGCCTTTTTGTGCGCAGGGAAAAAGTCCTCTCAGCGCGAAGCGAGCGGGCGAAGCCCGTGAGAACGAGGCACCAGCGAAGCGTCCCATTCTCTCATAGCTACAACTAGCACGGCCAAGTCACGTTCGCATCCCTTCTCGATAAAAAGACAAACAGGAGCGCCTGTTTTGCAGGCTATTGACTTACATACAGATGCATATTTAGATGAATGAACAGATTACTTAACTTCTTAGTACGTCATATTCTTTACCATCTGTTTGTGTATTTTTTTTAATTCACAAAAAATAGGTTATTTAGTCTTTGTGACGATATATAACTATCTTTAAAATATGTTTCTATCTGTGAAATAAAATAAGAGTTTACAAAATTAAAAAAGTATTAAATTCCTTGTTCCTTCCGCAATGTGAGGTCAACCGACGAACCTGGGTTTGCTCTTGCTCCTTGCATTTCTGTTCATAAAGAGACGTCAATTCCTCCACCCTGTAGCAACAGAACAGATATATCTTCAGTATGGTCCTAAAATAGCTGCTGCTCCAGCACATGGTAGACGAGGAGGGGAAACAATATCAATACTTTGTAAATTATGAAATTTGGAACAGAGTCAAAGTTCGCCCACGTTTCTCTGAACCACGTGTACTGCTCATGTCTGGTGACACAAAGGCGTCCTTGCAACATTCCTGTATTTCTGGCACGTTCAGACCAACAAGATCTCCTCTTAAGAATTTAAACTTTGAGATATCAAAGTTTAGCCCTTTGACTTTTTCTTAATGAACTGAGTTTTATGTCACCCCGAACATGTAAACACTAGAAAGTGTTGCACTCTGAAAATTCTAACCCATTTTTTTAAAAAGTGCAGTGAAGGAGGGGAGGGGGGGCAGTGAGGTTTGGCCGCTCAGCACTAATAAACATAGCGCTTTAAATGTGGTAAGTTGAAGAACTGTAGTGAAATATCCCAAATATTTTCTTTTGAGCAATAGCCCAAGAAAGGTGGGAGAGCGGTGATATGTTCCAGAGCCTCTGTTGTGGGTTCAAATATCTCCCCCCGGGGGGGGGGGAGTCAGAGGGTTTTACTCTTCCCCGTACAGGCCTATTTCTACAAAGGGAACACTAACCTTCTGGACAGCTCCGATAATTGGGACTCCGTTGTGGCACGATCAATATCCACCACAACTTCAGGTACAATCATGGGTTCTTCCTGAAGATATTGGAAAAGCATAATATTATGAAAAACTGTGAACTTCAACGTTGCAATATGGTATTACTTTTTCCTATAAGGGAAAAGAGCTAAAACAACGTCTAAAAAAGAACCTATTTTGTTGCTACAATAGCCAGCTTAGCTGGCCTTTTTATTATTTATGGAAAAATAAGAAAACAGCCTCTGAGCAGATTCAAGCCTTTGTTTACACTTTAAGTCACAGCGTATAAATATTCAACATACACAGTATTCACCATCTCAGCCAACGCAAGGACTTGTGCGAATAAAGTTGGATTTTTGCCATATTATTCTATTGAGGGAAATGCAAATAATGCCGTAATACTGAAATTCACTTTTATTGCATGCAAAACTAGAACAATCCAGTTTCATATTCCCATTTGCCGCTGATTACAACTACAGATTCATTTTTACAGTGTTAATTCGACTTGGTGTTTAACATACATAAATGCCAGCGAGATTTGAGCCTCAAACAATACACAATGTTGTGAAAAGCTCATATCTACATCGGTATTTCAGAATAATTAACATCAAGTCGAGGCTAATAATGTAAAAAAAGAGTCTGTAATTGTTGAAATCAGCGGCAACTACAAATAAGAAAATAGACTATTGGAGTTAGCTCCGACAAATGAACAGCAGACAAAATAGAGTTAATCGAACCACAATTAAAATCATGCAAATGTACGTGTGTTCCTTTAGCCACATCGTGACTTGTAAAGTGAAAAACTTCATGTTTTGGCAGCATTTATTTTGAATGAAGTTTATTTATGGCTTTCATTAGATGCTCGACATGCAGACATAGCAATGGTTAGCAGATGCCGACACACACCTTGGGTGGTTAGTAACTTCTTTGCAATAAATGTGTTAACTATTAATTTTCTGACAGAGATATTAGTTACATTCGGTTAATCAACTGACAACACCCCACTCAGCGCGAATGAGAAATACAACATAAGGATTACAGGTTTCTTTTTGCAAAAGTTAACAAAGAAACGTATTTTGCAGTATTTTCCGAAATGTAAGAAGAAAAATAAGACTCGACTAAAGCCTCGTTCCCGTTTATTGTATTTCTCATTACCAGTCCCCACTTCACTTATCCCAGTCTCCAGTCTCTCTCTCCCAGGTGACCTCACCACTCCTTTGCTCTTTGGCCCAACTACCACAACGTACCTGTGGCTCAATTTGTACAGCGGTCTCATCCTTGCTAGCCTCCAGTCTCCCCGCACCGGAATCTGCTACACGCTCAAGAGCCTTCTGAAGCTGTGTTCTGGTGTTCTCTAGATCATATTCTAGAATGTTCTTCTGCTGTTCGAGAACTGTTACTCTAGTATTAATTTCGGCGAACTGTTTCTCATAAAGTTCAAACTTTCCCACTGCCTGCTCGTAACTCCCTTCAAGTTCACGGTATTTTGTCTCGAGTTCGTCCCGTTCTCTCATTACTGACAATAGCTGTGTTCCTTCACCGTCTGTCTCTACACGTTCACCTGTCGTTCTTTCAAGTTGCAGAATAGCGTCATCCCTTTCCTTTCGTGCCGTCTCCAGATCGCTTCTCCAACCTCTGCCAATGTGTTCAAAATTTGCCTTCAGCTTTACAATGGTGCTGTCCTTTTCCCTGAGAGTTTTTTCAAAATCTTTCTTTTCAAGTTTTTCCTGATCAAGTTTGTGAGAAATTGCTTCCCTTTCTGACACGGCTTTTTCTAAATCTTTTCTTAACAACTTGTTTGTTTTCTGAAACTTTTCAAATATTTCTTCTTTCTCTTTCCTTGTACCGTGTAATTCTCGCAGTAAACGGTTTGTTTCTCCCTTCATTCCATCCAACACATTACCAAAACCTTCCGGTGTTGCTGCTGCACTCTGAGCTCCTTTTCTCTCCGTGTCTTCTTTTCGAATTCTAGCACTTAAGCTCTCTTTCTCCTTGACAAAGTTTTCGATTTCCTGTCGAAGTTCCTGCAAAGACTTTTCTTTGTCAATAACAAGATTCTTTGCATCTTCCAATTCCTGTTTCAAAGTAGCATTAATTCGAGAGTAATCTTTCTTCATTCTAGCTCTAACGTTTTCTTTATCTTTCAAAGACCTGCTCAGTTCATCTCGCAGTTTTTCACGATCTGTTACCAAAACGTTAAATTTATCCTGTAGCTCATTATAACTCGCTTGTTGGTCTTGTAGTAGCTTCTGCTCGTCTGACTGGTTTCTTGCATCTTGTAACCGGTGAAGCTCGTGGTCCAACTTCTCTGACAAAGCTGTTCTTGCCTTAAGCTTATTTTCAAGAAGTACTTTCTCAGTAAACGCTTCTTGAAGTTGTTTTTTGGCGTCTTCGAGTTCAGACAAAACGTTTGCTTTGTCATTGTCCAAAACATCTCTTTCATTTGTGAGTGTCTCTAACTGTTTTTCAAGATTGTCTTTTTCTTTTAATTGGTAATCTGATGTTTCCTGAAGACTCTGGAGCTGGGATTCTTTCTCTTTTAGTATCATTTCATACTCAGATTTCATTTCGGCTGCTACACCACCATGCTCTTCAACTGCGGTTTTCAACTTGTTTCTCAGATTCTCTACGATCTCATCTTTATCCGTTACAAACTTTTCCATTTCATGACGCATTCCCTGTATACGCTGTTCACTCTGCCTTTTTTCAGATGATAACCTTTGGACTTCATTCGTAAGCCGTGAAACGTTTTCTTCGAATTCTTCTTTCTGAATGTTGTTGACCGTAGCTGCTTCTTGATTTTGTCGGTTGAGTTCTTTAACTCGTTTCTTACATTGCTGGAGTTCTGTCTTGAGCTTTTTGCAGAATTCCTCTTGTTCTCTCGCAATTTCGTTGTCAAATTCTGCGTTTTCAACTCCTTGATCGAGCTTCAGTTTCTCATTAATGATATCTTTAAGTCCATCCCTCTCTTCTGTAACGATTTTCAAATCAGTCTGAAGATCACCAATATTCTGTTCAAGGTCTGCTCTGTGCTTTATTATTGTCTCCAAGTCTTTCCTGAGGTCTGAGATAATGTCTTCCAACTCAGTATTTCTTTTAACAAGTTCTTCCAAATGATTCGTTTTCTCTCGTACGCTTTCTAATAGCTCTTCATTTGCTCTCTTAATTTCTTCTTTTTCATCGGAAACGTCTTGAAGCTGAGCTACAAGCTGCCCAACGCGTACCTCCAATTCCGATCTAGCTTCAGCATTCTTGTTATTTTCCGCTCTTAGTGTTTCAATGTTTTGTTTGGTTTGCATAAATGCTAACTGAGTAGCCTCAAGTTCTGTTTTGAGATGGTCTACAGTATCATCTTTCTGCGAAATAATCATCTCATACTCCGACTTCAGAGCTTCAAGGACTTGCCCTTTGTCATCGGCTAATCCAGTTAATCTTTGCCTAAACCCTTCAACCATTTTCTCCTTGTCACGAACAAGGTTCTCTATATCAACACGCAGGCTTTTAATAGATTGCTCTTTCTCTAGCTTTTCAGTATTTGCCCTTTCTAGGTCTTCACTGAGCCTCGCAACATCGGCTTTCAGCCCTTTTGCCATGTGTTTGAGACGGGAATTTACTTTTGCCTGCTGTTCAAACTTTTTCTTAAGACCATCTTCTTGAAAACTCCCTTGCGTAGCGCTGCTCTCAGTATTTCCTTTAACAGTAGGCGGAAGCACTTCATCTGTGTTTGTACTTTGATCTCGACTCGCGGTTCTGCTTGATCCAGCATCTTCTGATTTGATTAACTTTATTTGGTCTTTTTTCTCAATTCCTAAGCGTTGTGGTTCTTCATGTGAAAGAGCAAATATGTCCTGAATAAGGGTTGGGCTGACACTTTCTTCTACCGGCGATTTCCGCATAAAATGTTCGATTTCAAGGGGAAGGATCACCGGAACGGGTTTTCCATCAGTTGGAATCTTCTTTTTCAATCTATCGATTTCGACTCTCATTGAGTGAAGGGCTTTGTCTTTGATATGTTTGTCATTCATGGCTGCCTGTAGATCTTCTCTTAAGCCCTGAAGAATATGCTCCAGTTCGTTTCTGCCTTTCAAGCTACTCTGTAATTCTCGATTCAGTTCTCCAATTTGCAAACTAAGACCACCGTTCTCTTTCTCTAAATTGTCTCTCGCTTCTTCCAAATGAGAAAAGTTTTCATAACTCTCACGTAGATCTTTCAACTTCTGCTGCAGTTCGTCGTTGGTCGACTTCAACTCCTTTATCTCTTCTTGTAGACTTATGATAGAGTTTCCCTCTTGCTGCGTGTCTTTGCCGTCAGTTTCTTCCTGTTCTTTACCTCCAAAGAACTGTTCAGTATCGTGTTTCGTCTCCGTTATCCGAGTAAGTTCTGCTTTTAATGCTGTGATCTCATCGTTTCTTTGCTCCAAACTGGCATTTATTTCGGCTATTTCCCTTTCTTTTTCTGCAATACCTTCCCTATTCCACTGTCCATCACCGAGAGGTCGATCTTTTGAAGAAACGCTTGGTTGACCATCAAGTCTTGTTTCGAGTCTCCGAAGCTGCACCTGAAACTCCGAAGCAAGTTGGTCAGCTGTTAATCTTCCTTTCTGCGCATTCTCGAGGTCGTCTCGTAGACCTGATACAATATGATTAAAATCATTTCGAAGTTTATTGATATCTTCTTGTTCTTTGTTTGCCGTATGCAGTTTGCCAGTTAACTCAACTATTTTCCGGGTAGCTGTTTCTTGTTTTGCCCTCAGATCTTTTAACTCCTTATTTTGCTGTTCAATTTCATTATCCTTATCGTCTTTGGTTCGTTCTTTTTCTGCTTGAAGGGCAACGACTTCTTGTTCTGCAAGTACAATTTGTCGCTGAAGATCATCAACCTTCGTTTTGAGGTCCTTGTTCTCACTTTCAGATGTCTCTATCTTTGCCTGCATAACTTGTATTTCTTCATCCTTCTTTTTTATCACCATTTCAAAGTTATTCAACTCTGAATTCAAAACATTCAGCGCAGATTCCCTGTTACCAAGGAGCGCCTCATACTTCATTGCAATAGCCTCGGTTTGCTCCTTTTCTTTAAGGACTTCTTGCATCTTGCCCTTAAGTTCGCCAACAATTCTGTCTTTTTCTCGAACTACTTCATCAAGCTCAACTCTGATCTCTTGACATGTCTTTGCACTATCAAACTTTTCTTGACGAAGCTTTTCCGTTTCTTCTCTCAACCTCTGCATTTCACAATCTTTAGCTTCTGCTTTGCCTTTTCTTTTCATAAACTGCCTCAGTTTTGCTTTTAACTTTTCATTAGAAGCTTTGGTAGTTTCCAATTCTGCACACAGTGACACCACTTCATCTTTATGTTTGTCACTGTCCTTCTGGTGAGGGTTAGTTTCTTGCACTACACTAACAGACTGCTCAATCTTTGGTTCTAACACACGTTCCGAGACACTGACGAGATTCTTCAACGCTGAGACTTCATCCTCAAGGACTTTATTTCGTTTTTTAGTTTCCGTTTTATAAACTAAGTTATTTTCTATTTCAGAAGCAAGTTTGTTCTCAATCTCAGCTTTCTTACTTGCGATATCTTTCAGCTGCTGATCAAGTCGAGCATTTTCAATTGTGACGTTTTCTTTATATCGCATCAAATCTGCTACTTTTGCCTCGAATTCGCGTTGGATGTTTTGTAGTTCAGCAGACGCAGCCTTTGATTTTTCAATAAGTGCATTGTTTTCTTGTAAGAGCACCTCTACTTTGTTGACAGCGTCTTCCCTCTCATTTGCAACTTTTTCTATCGACGATTTCAGCAACTCATACTTAGAAAGCACCTTCTCGATGTCATCTGAAGCATTCTCTTCATGACCATCAGTTTCATCAGGACCGAAACGATTACAAAGTTTCTCCAAAACAAAACTATGAAGATCATTAACATTAGCGCAAACTCCGTCTCGTTCTTCCTTTAGTTTTTCATTCTCATCAGCCATATTGCCTAATTTACTATGAAGGACTTTTATTTCTTCGATTTTTTCAGCAAGAACAACTTTGCTTTCATCTTTTTCCGACTGTAAAACTTCAAGTCTACTTTGGACATCTGCGAGTTCTTTCTCCCATTCCGAGAACACTTGGTCTTTTTCGTCTCGAAACTCTTCAAGCTTTCGACTTAATTCCTCCTTCTCTTTTACTTCCTCCTGAACAGCTTGTTCTTTTTCGTTCAACGCAAATTCCAACTTAACACACTCCTCCTTAACAGAATCGAGACTTGCTTTAAAGCTTTCAATTGTTTCTTCTTTATCTCGAATAAGATTTTCCAATTCCGCTCTCACAGACTCCAAAGCTTGTCCTTTCTCAATAGCCTGTCTTTCCAGTTCCAGGGCCATTTGGTGTGAAACATCATCCTTTTCACGTTGAAGTTCTTCCAAACGATTATTTAGAGTTTCTATATCCTTCTCTGCACCTCTAAAGGAGTTTATCAAGTTGTCCTTCTCTTCCATATTGCACTTTAACTGTTCTTGGAGTTTTTCTATATCGCCGCTTGCTCCCTGTATTACCTTTTCCTTTTCAGACAAAATCGTTTCGAACTCTCTTTGCAAACCATCGCTCAACTCTTCTTTTCCTTTCTCAGAATCCTTTACCAAGCGTTCAAACATTTCTTCTTTTTCGTTCTGAGCTCTCTCTAAGCTTTCTTTAAGTTCTTGTATCGTCAATTCAAAGCTGTGCTGTTGCTCAACGAGACTATCTTTTTGACGAGCCTCAAGTTTTTCTCTTTCTACCCGTTCTGCCTTCAGTTTCTCCCTCAAATCGGACAGTATAGTATCTTTTTCCATATTAGTTTGTTCAAAATCATTTCTCAGCTGCTGGCAGACTTGGGCCTTTTCTAGAGAAGCCTTTTCTAACTCTCCTTCAAAACGCCTCTTTGTTTCTTCTTTTTCTCGAACTATCTTATCACGCTCATCGCTCAAGGATCTGAAGTCTGAGGTTATTTCTTTTAGTTTGTCTCCAAGCTCTTCCTTTTCTCTAAGAAGTTGATTGGATTTTTGTTCCAAGGGTTCTTTTTCTTGTTTAGATAATTCCACATAGTCGGTGAGGCTACTTATCGTATCACGCTGTTCTGTGACCATCTGCTTCAATCGTTGACAGGTTTCATCTTTTTCAACCAGTTGACGCTCCAGATCAAGTCGACTCACATCAGCAGATGTTTGAAGTTCACTTATGTGGTCGTGCGCTTTCTGGAGGTCCGTTCTAAGCCCCTGGCATATGTTCTCAAACTCTGCCTTAATTGAGGAGTCAACCTCACCCTTTTCAGCTTTGAGTTCCTCTGACTCTTGTCTCAAGGATTCAAACTCAACGGCGACGTCTTTGCTGCTTTTTGCAAGCTGCTCCAGCTCATGATTTCTATTTTCCAGTAACTCAGTTAGTTGGCGAATTTCCTTGTTGTATTTATCCTCCATTTTTTCTTTTTCTTCAACAAAAGATTGCAACTTTTCTCTTAAACTTTCAAATTCATTTTTGTTTTCATTCATGGAGGATTCAAATTTTTCCTGCAGCTTCTGGTACTTTTCTTCATTCTGTGCAGCAACATCTTCATTTTCGGATTTCAATTTTTCCTTTTCGTCGCGAGCTTGCTTAATATACTGCTTGTATTTGCTCTTCAACTTCTCAAAGTTATTTTTGCTTTTATCCAGTTCTTTAGCTATGGTCTGGTTCTTAGTGGTCGCTTCTTCAAGTTTATTCTGTGTATAACAATTTATGAATAGGTAGGAATTAAAGACACAGTGAAACATATTGAGCGTGCTGACACAAAAATAACAAAAACGTATTTCGACATCTAAAACTAAAATAGAAAAAATAAATTCTCATAAATAAAGATTCTCCATTTAAATATTAAATCGTCAAAAGGGAAAAACTGAAGCTGCAATTTTAAACAGACACGATTGCATTGCAAGATAGCAAGATGACAAAGAAAGCCAGAGATTGGGAGAGAGGGCTGAAAAGTGTGCAGGGGTTGTTATTATCAATAGTTAATTGGACACGGAAACTGTTACCTATTTATTAATACATGATTTGAAGTTGAAATGCCTTTTAATTGTATCTTAAGAAGGGCATGAATAGCTGTTTCGCATCTTCTCAGGCAGTGATCTCGCAAAATGAACACACCAGTGAGATTAATAAAAACCTCAAAGTCAGCAAAGCTCTGTAGGTCTGTCACCCTCTAACGAGATCGGCTATTCATCGAGTTAGCGCTTGAGTTGAGTTTGAGTTGAGTTTGAGTTAAGTTTGAGT
>JANSTQ010155930.1:0-11270 GCA_026167885.1 Bergia puertoricense
AGTTGAGGCTAACACTGCAAAAACGAGTCTGTAGTCATTGTAATCAGCGGCAAATGGGAATACGAAACTGGTCTATTGAAGCAAGAGTTGAAAGGAAGCAGTCATCCAGAGAGATTTTAAATGACTTTATTGTAAAATGAATATCTTCATCATTAATCAAACAAAACTTTGAACTTTGAATTAGTAACCATTGAGGTGAATAATTTTGAGAAAAGTTTGAAAAGCTTTAGTAGCTACTGATTGACAACTGCACTGTGAACATAAGCTAAGTAAAGCACGAGTTAACGGTTTAATGGTGGTTTAACCCTTTCAGCCCCAGCCAATTTATCAACATATATTTTCTCCCCACAATATCAATACAAAACAATTTGTTTGGTGGTGAGAATAAAGGAATCGATCACACACAGTAAGCTATCTAGTATGAAAAGTGAAATTCTCCCAAACTGTTTAAAAGGAACATATGAACACAGTTTGGGAGAATTTAACAACACGTCAAATGTCGTGTTTGGGACTGAAAGGGTTAATAGAACAACTGAAATACAGCGATTACTGACTCGATTCTAACAATACAATAACTTTATTTAAAGTGGGTAAATACATTTCGTTTGAAGCTAGTTTACAAGTATTACACTGTAAAACTTCATTAAAATTAGAGTAAAAGTATTATAAAATAAGATAAAATATAAGATATACATCAAACGGTAATATTTACAATATTAATTATTGAGACTGCATATTTTAGTTTAATATATTCTAATCTACTCCGTAATGTTGTCTAATCGAAACTATCTCATTAAAACTAATCTATTATAGTCTAATCTATCTGAGCTAAATCTAATCTTATATAATGTAATATAATACACTAATATATAATCTAATCTAATCTACTACAATATAATATAATATAATATAATCTGTCTCGCTAAAACCTTTTGGGTCATATAACTTAGCTGCTCCGTGTGCTTAGTCCTATAAGGAAAGTTTTTGTAAACAATTTCACGTATTAAATGTTCAGGTATATACTGTGGAGAACCGGCTATGAATAGTGCCTGTTTGTTTTTTTCTCAGTTAATAAAAATAGGTAAGGTAGACGACTTCTCTTTCTGTCTCACCTTCAAACCCGCTCTACGGAATATGTGCACGGGAGTTTTTACATTGTTCTCGGAAAGATTTACTTATTTACTTTAGGAACTGTCAATTTCTCAGTATGACGCTGATCGTCAAAACATTGTTTAATACGTAATAGTATTCCAGAATATCCGAGAAGAACGCTAGTACAGGATCGTGTAGGAATGTATTAGGTAAACTTCACTCTGGCGATCATTTACAATAGCCGTTGTTATCTTACTCTGGAGTGTCCCAAAAAAGCGCCTTTTAAGGCACTACAGGAGATTGTGTAACAAATTGTCGCTGCGGGATTTGTGCGAGCAACATTGCCAACGAGGAGGCATATAAACAAACGCGCCTTATAAGGATGTATATATGGAAAAGTTTTCAAACATCTGCGTGGGATGTGCGCGGGAAAGACTGGTAACGATAGCTATTCAAGCCGAGCCCGGGAACTCATCCTGCACAGACCTGGCGTGCAGCACTGCAGAACAGTTGACAAGTTTGGTGCAGAAAATATTTCCTCCTAGTATCCACGATGGCCGATGATGACGTTGCAGCTCTGGTTATTGATAATGGCTCCGGTATGTGCAAGGCTGGTTTCGCAGGAGACGATGCCCCTCGTGCAGTGTTTCCTTCCATTGTTGGCCGACCTCGCCACCAAGGTGTGATGGTTGGTATGGGTCAGAAGGACTCGTACGTTGGCGATGAAGCTCAGAGCAAGAGAGGTATCCTGACACTCAAATACCCCATCGAACACGGCATCGTTACGAACTGGGACGACATGGAAAAGGCAAGTAAAATAACCCTCCCTACGTGGTTTCGAGTTTAAGAACCTACGCCAACTTTGAACTGTTTCCGATTCTCTTAGATCTGGCACCACACTTTCTACAATGAACTGCGCGTAGCCCCAGAAGAGCACCCTGTTTTGCTGACAGAGGCTCCACTCAACCCCAAGGCGAACAGAGAGAAGATGACTCAGGTCAGTATACAAAACAGTGAGGTTTTCCTTAATATATTTGAACCATATCATTTTCGTCTTTAGTTTTAGTTCTACTGAACAATTTTTCTACCTTTTATTCCTCTACTTCTTCTAAAGCAAATACTTTGCAGATCATAGTTAGCAGACTATGTGCAGATAGAGTAATTTAGATGTGTTAAGTTGAAATGCTGTGCAAATATCCCAAGTAATTCCCTCTGAGTGATAACCCTAAAAGACAATTGGCCCACACGGAGAAAGAAAAAAAATCTCTGACCCCGGCGTTTTGCAGTTGAGTGAACTTCAGTTTAAATCTCTAAATTAAAATGTCTACGAATCCAAACAAATTTTTTTCATTAAGCAATTTATGCTTTTGTTTTCTTGCTTCACTGCAATGTTGGCGACGTATTTTTAGATGTATTAAAAGTGCTCGTATCGAAAGTTTACAAAGTTTTACAAAAGTTCTACTAAGTGTCCAGTAACTAAGAACGCCTAAATTTAGAAACTCCGCCCATTTATATGAAACTGGCTTTTTCTACGCTACAACAGTCGTGAAATTTGCACGAACGACTTTTGAGAAATGTGGATTAAGTTTTACACTTTCAAATGTTAATCAGGAGCTTAGCTGCGTTTGAAGAATACCAACAAACTTAAAACTCAAATTAATTCTGCAGAACTTTCTCAAGTTTTACACTGTTGTCTTTCTTATTATCATCATCTTGCAACTTAAATGCTAATTTGTAACATAAACAATTAATTTTTTGCAAAACAAAGATGCTCCGATGAAGTAATGAAGCACAAAAAACTAACTGTAAAGTAAGCAACACCATTCAATTTTGTTGCAGTGAAGGTTTTTGAAGAGTGGTATTCATGCTTTCTTTCCGAGGTGAAATTAAGAACTTTCTCCAACTTAAAGACAGCAAATGTTTCCAACGAGAAAACAATTATTAGGCAGTTTTCCATATATGATTAAAGTTTAAAACCACTGGTCAGCTAGCGTTGTTTTGAGTAACCAAGGTTTTCAAAAACTTCGTGCTGAGTTTGAACAAAGAACGTCGTCTGAAAATCAGGCTAGCGTTCAATATCTTAAACAGTCTTTGAAACTGGAATTTATGAAAGGACCCACGCACTCATACAATGAGCTAGCGTGAAAACATTTTATTAAGTTGAACGCCAATGTTAAACTTAATTTAGTTCTGTCTTTATCGAAATGAAAATACTTTTTGAAGTTTTTCAAACTTCCCTCAACTGATTAGATGTATCGATCGAACGAACGAATGATGTAATGAAATGGTTGTTAGGACAACACTGATATTAAATATGCTAAAAGAAACCAGAGTGCCAAAACCGCACAACCGTTACCTTTTTGTAAATACACAACTAAAAGTGCAACAAGAGATTTATTGAAGCGTTTCATCCCCAGCGAGTTACACGCTTTCTTCACAGGAACAAACTTTTGCAGTAACACTAATTAAAACTGCACAGACAACTGACTATAATTAATGTCGTTCAAACAAAAAACAAACCAGCCGTGTTTGCACTGTGACCAAAATTTATTTTGGTTCTAACTAACGTTTCTGTGGACTTGACATCTCGAGAGTTTTGTTCCCATGACCTCACATGCTATATCAAACTATAACTTTCAATAACACTAAAATAGATTTGCAAAGAACCAAGTGTAGGAGTGCTTGAGTTTGGTAAATCAAGCAAAACTGTGTCCATAAAATCTGTATAGTGCGATAGTACTCGGCTGGATACCTAAAATGTGAGCAATTCTACAACTTGCTGGTTCTTTTGATGTTGTTTACGTGAGAGAAATAAAAAAAAGCAAAAAAAAATGACCAGAGTTTTCAAAAAAAATAAGAACGAGCCTCTCCGGAATTATCTAACTTTCGTAACTAAAAAAGAGGATGTACAGTTTAGAATTTAATCGACAAATTGTTAATAACTACTATTCATTTCCATGTAGATCATGTTTGAGACGTTCAACTCCCCGGCGATGTACGTGGCAATCCAGGCCGTGTTGTCCCTGTACGCCTCTGGCCGTACCACTGGTATTGTCTTGGATTCAGGAGACGGCGTCACCCACACGGTGCCAATCTATGAGGGTTATGCTCTTCCCCACGCCATTATGCGTCTTGATCTGGCCGGTAGGGACTTGACCGACTACCTGATGAAGATCCTGACTGAACGTGGCTATTCCTTTACCACCACAGCCGAGCGTGAAATCGTACGTGACATCAAGGAGAAGCTTTGCTACGTTGCCCTGGACTTCGAACAGGAGATGCAGACTGCTGCATCGAGCTCAAGTTTGGAGAAGAGCTACGAGTTGCCTGATGGACAGGTCATCACCATTGGCAACGAGAGATTCCGCTGTCCAGAGGCATTGTTCCAGCCTTCCTTCCTTGGAATGGAATCCGCAGGAATCCATGAGACTACCTACAACTCCATCATGAAGTGCGATGTTGATATCCGTAAGGATCTGTACGCCAACAGCGTACTGTCAGGGGGATCCACAATGTACCCGGGGATAGCTGACAGGATGCAGAAGGAAATCGCTGCCCTTGCTCCTCCAACAATGAAGATCAAGATTATCGCTCCACCAGAGAGGAAATACTCCGTGTGGATCGGAGGTTCCATTTTGGCTTCACTCTCCACTTTCCAACAAATGTGGATCTCCAAACAGGAATACGACGAGTCTGGTCCAAGCATTGTTCACCGCAAGTGCTTTTGAAGCGGTACAATAAGGATTGACACTATTCTAGTTTCTAATATTTCTGAAGATATGAATATAGTTTTTTGAACTGTAGCGCGCGTGAAGGTAGTTTAAACGGACACAATTTGACACATTCTCCATCGAGTTTAAACTGGCGTTGGCACTCGTTTAAAACCATGTTTTGCAACTTAGTAATGGTCAATAACGGAATAACCAGTAACGTTAAGCACTTATAAACAGATACAGTAATGCAAAGGGGCTCTTTCATGCTTGAATAATTGAAGTTTCTCTTTTTCAGAACTTAGATTTTTGTGTTATTTGTCCAAAGAATGTTAAAAGAAAACACTTTAATCGACCAAAAAGACCTTTAAAGAATTGACGTTTGTCCAGGTTTGAAGCATCATAAAGCGAATCATTACCTTGTGTTCCGGCCCGGAACACTACTGATATATGATTCTTAACAGGGCAAATAATACAATCCAATTTAATCGCCGTCTAAAACAGACCATCCGTACTATTTTCCAGCCAAAAAACTTAGACTGATATCTGAACAGTGTCTGTTTAAAGTTATTTTAGCTCATAACTAAGTTTTCTCGTCAAAAAAGTTTAATCATGCGCAAGGTTGAAGTGCTGTAAAAATACCTCGAGCAATTCCTTCTTAGCGATAGCCCTAAAGGAAATGAGCCAACAAATTTGTACAGCACTTCAACCCACCAAACTTAAATATAGGTTCCTTCAGCTTCTTTTTTATGTGTTCTGTGTGGCTCATATTATTAAAATTATACTTGCAGTTTTTTCGCTTAGTGTGTCGTGTTTTAAGTTGATCTTCCGACCATTTTATCCAGTTCAAGTAATTGTTTTGTGCCATCCAGCTCGATTAACCTCGACGTTATTATGGATGACACTTACCTTCACCTGTTTTATTTCAGTTATATTTCATTTATGATGTATTGCATTGTATTTAAAGGAATGATCAAGTGGCAAGTCAAAGGGATTGAGAGCGAGCTTAATTTGCAGGTCCGCAAGGCACGCAGGGAATGATCAAGAAGAAAAGCTTTTCCCTCTTCCAACAAATCTTTTTGCGCAACGAAAAAACACTGGATTCGAGTCTAGTATTAAACAGTAATCTCAGTAAAGTTGGTAAAACAAAAACATCAAAATATTTTCCTCTGCCCTTAAAAAATAGGTCCTTTATATGAAAGGAGTAGAAATTACAAGCAGTTTTTCCCCGTTATTTGCCAACTCATTCTATCCTCAAAAATGAGGCTCTATGTTTGCGAGGAGTGCTAACACGTTTATTTTTACGTTTTCTGAGGACCTGGCATAATGACCCGAATAAACTTTCTACCCCTTTGGGCCAATACGAGCCAGGAACGTATGAAAAGTGATGGCCAGATGGGGACAGAAATTCAGATTTGCAGAAGGGGAAAGACAGTAAAGACCCAAAATTTTTCTCGCCACACTTTCAAGCCAGGCCAGTAAGTTTTTAATTCTCCAGTGTTCGACAGACCAATGATCTAAACTTCTTAATGTCGTGTCCTGAAACAGCTTAAGCGAACTGAAGATTTGACCTGGTTGGGACCTCTGTTTGGCTTTTAGTGCCAGACAGAGTTGAAACAGCATGGTCAACCATACTAAATGAGTGTCTATTTGATATATAAATAGAATAATCAACAAGTCACTTACCTTATCATCAGCCATCTGGGCTCTGTATGGATCTTCCTACAACAAGAATCAGATTAAAAGCGGCATTGTTAATACTTCTCAAAATTCAATGCATTGAACTCTTGTTACCAGGTTCAAATAGACCTCAATCTTTTCAAGGACAAACTTTGAGCTAAGAAAAAATTAAACAAACTGGAGTGCAAGAAAAAAATTTATTCCTACAGGTATAAACAGGTGGAAGAAATAACCTTTCTCCAGTCCATAATGTCTTTGAGTTTCTTGAACAGAAAAATCCCTTTTCCTTGAGACTTTGCAATCTGAAAGTTAAATAACAAAGCATTAATGATAAATGACAGTCAAGGAATCAAAGGAAGGTGGGGAAAGGGGGGGGGGTCTCATCAGAAAGGTTAAGAGACAGAGTTACTTACAAGCTGGAAATTCTGAATGGAACTGCTTACTAAAAGAAGCCAGTGAAAGGAGGGTGAGGTCATTTTCGTGATTCTGTGATTAAGCAGTTTACTACCCTGTGATTTATAATTTTGGTGAAATATTGCCCTGTAAATGGTGATTGATATTAAATGCCTTCCCTGATTATTTAATTTAAATGTTTCAAGATATGTGAAATGCAAAATTGGTAATCATGAAGATCTGGCAGCAAGACCCCACCCCACCCCTATTCACAAATGTGCTGAACCTCATTTCGTATTCAAAATTGTAAAAGACAGTTGCAACAAATCCTTAGGATACCCCAGAGACATAAAGCTCTGCTCACAGAACTGGTATGTTTTGTATCAGCTATAAGTCTTCAATCAGTTGATCTTTATTTTAGTGTGAGATTTAATAGACAAAATCATTAACTGAAATCATTCCAGGCCAGAACATCCAGTTATGGAGATTGGAATGTGAGTTTTACAGAGTCTGAGAACAACTGTCCATATAAAAAAGTGGAAGAGGGGCAACATTAAATTACCGGCTTCATGATCCAGATAGTCCCTGGATTTTTCTTGAATTCTTCAACAAAGATATGATACTCCATCTGAAAGAGAAATTCTTTTGTCAAGTTAAGAATGCTAACTTCCTGGGAACACCTAAGACACTTCTGGGTTTGGACACTTTTAGGTATCTCTCAAAAGCTCTAGATACCTTTGGGTAGCTCCAGAAAGCTTTATAGACACTTCTAGACACCTCTGGACAGCTCTAGACACTTCTGAGCCATATCTTCGCCTAGGTACTTCCAGATACTTCTGGACAGCTATAGAGAGTCCTAGGGATCTCTAGACAGCTCTAGACACTTCCAAACTCCTCTGGGCAGCTCATAAAAACTTCTGGACATCTCTAGATACCTCAAGTTTAGACACTTTAAGACACGTTTGGACACTTTAAGACATCTGGATAGGTTTTAATGGAATTTACAATTCAGGTGTTATTGATCTATTGACCCAATCTGATCCAAGTTTTGTACTATTCTATTCATCACTTAAGGGAAAAGTTGTCTAGTTCCCAGTTACTTGTTCCTTACGAAAACCAGTAAGGTGTTGAAAACACCACTGTCAGGACCCATTTTCTGAATTTTTTGGATTCAAATGGGCCCACGTAATGGTATATAATTAAAGTAAATACAGTTGTAGTAGTTTTAAGGGTCCTTTTTCACATTGACTTACCGGTAGTTCAAAGGTTGTTGGAAAGAAATCACATCTAGAGATAACTGTTAAGGAAAGATTGTTTCCTTAGAAGCTTTCACAGTCACTAACAAGGTGATTGCATGCTGTCCCCGTGTTGCCCATCTACATGTACATTTCAAGACTGAGTGTGTTGTAGTTTCGGGACATTTGTGTATTGCTGTTGATATTTCATTAGAGCAGCTCGTCATTTGTCACTAGTTCACAGCTCTTGTGTCACCGTTTCAAGGCTGTATCATTTGTCAGAATTTACCCCTTACACGGCCCCACTACAAGGCACCCAGCATTTCAGCAACACAATATTACTGCATCAGGCAGAGAAGCTCCTAGTGTATTAGTCTGATTTGGTAAATATTAAATAGATGTACAGTACATCTTACAGTAAACAATTCTGGACTCAAAGATTTGGTCGATACAACTCTTAAGAAGTCATGCATTATGTCTTTCTACTGACAAACCAGGTAAAATATAAAGTGAAAAGTTTCAGGATACTTTGCAGCTTCAAGCTTTCCTTGTTCCCTTTCCAGCTGTTTCTTCAGTCGTTTGAGATTTTTGGCCATCAAGTTCTTGCGAGTCAGCTGTTGATGGCACAAAATATACAATCAATTCGACATGTAGTTTCAAGTATTTAAAATGACATATGAAAGGTAATTGTCCTACTCACTTCAATCAAACCTATAAAACTGTGAACAGTAATGCAAACTCTTTGGCTAAGTTTATTGTTTCTCAGCAGACCAGACAAAAGCTCACAAATGAATCTGCACTTATGGAGTGAAACTACAATTGCAATACCCCAGAGGGGGTCTGTGGTGTAACAGTACTGTATGAATGATGCCATATTTCAACAGAGGGTGTAGGAAATTATTTTAAATCGGAGAGGCCTACTTTTTGGATTTGGGTTTAGATTTATATCATTTGAACTCAGAGAGTTGAAGAAATGCAGACAACAGGACTTAAGGTCCCCTCCAAGGTCTGCCTCTGGTCAGTTAACAGACTACAACACCAGGATTAACCTACTCTTTTTGAAAAGTGTGTGGTTTCTTAAGGCCCCCAATAGAACATTGACAGACTAGACCAACAGCTTAACATCCCTGTCCGCAGACGGTGCGGCAAAAGAAGGCTGTCCAAAGTTCAACCCTTGACCAGGCCATGGCTTGAACCAAGGACCTCCTGGGTGGCACTCTGAGATTTTACCAACTGCTCTGACTAACCTCGCACATACTTTTTATGGGGGGAAAGGATGTTGAAAAACTAAGTAAGGCAAAATAGGGTGAGTTCAAAATAAACATTTTGTTTCATATGTGCCAAAAGTTGGGGGGACTCCAGCCTAACAGTCCCCCCTGTTAAAAACTGGAACATATTTTCAATTTAAAGATACCAGCCAAAATCCACCCCTCTCCCCCCAAAAAAAAGTATAGAGAAAAATCATCAACCAAAAAAAATCTTTCACACATGCCTGCCACTCCTAGATGGGAACACCCCTTAGGACAAGCTTAATGTGATTTGTCATTAGGATTCTGTTCTTGATTTGCTAAGAAAAATATTTCTGTTCACAGTTTTATGAGTTTGAAAGTAAAGTTGTTAGACTGTTGTCATTCATCATCATCATCACTTTGGGTTTCCCTAAGCAATAGCACTCCACACTCCTGTGGTGCATACAGGTTGAGATTTCCTTGATGGTGGCCAGACCTGCATCCCTTTTGAGGACATAGATCTATGGATATTAGGTACTGTCCACCTCTGAAGGCCTGGATGCTTAGGCTCCTAGATGCTTAGGCTTCTGGGTGCTTAGGCTTCTGGATGCTCAGGCTCCTGGATGCTCAGGCTCCTGGATGCTCAGGCTTCTGGATGCTCAGGCTCCTGGATGCTTAGGTTCCTGGATGCTTAGGCTCCTGGATGCTCAGGCTCCTGGATGCTTAAGCTCCTGGATGCTTAGGCTCCTGGGTGCTCAGGCTCCTGGATGTTCAGGCTCCTGGATGCTTAAGCTCCTGGATGCTTAGGCTCATAGATGCTTAGGCTCCTGGATGCTTAGGCTCCCACAGAACAAAACTGGCTGGCTGGTCAGATCTGCCTTATACAATGGCCAGCCAACTAGTGTTAAATGATGAGATCTTATTTTAACCGAGAGCCTGGAAAGATCTCCATGTAGATATTCATTTCTTCATTACTACATTCTTTAGTTGTCATTACTTACTTCATAATGGTTCCTAAAATGACAGATCTTGACATGTTCTTCCATATAACAATGATCAAAGTATTCACGCATCCAGCCAACGTCACACCAGTAGAAATCCCAGTCACCTTCCCTGATTTTTAGGAAACAGAGTAAAGACACTTTATTGTCTTAGAAGCATAATTTTTATGACTTTGGATCTTTTCTTCTATATTTAAACTGCATGTAAAAATATAAACCCAGTGTACACAGAAGCAAGACAGGATTGGTGCAAGGCAGTCTCTAGTACAAATCTACTATAGTTGTTATAAATACATTCATTTGATTATATAATATATTTATGTAGGATTACATCAATGGTCATAGTTGTACTAAATAATATACAACAACAAATAAAAAAGTAACATAATTACTCATATGACAAGTTAATCTTTCAAACACTAAACAATAATAATAAATATTAAATGTGCACAAAAGATGGCCAGTTCAGTAGACCATCGAAATCCCAGGGTGAGTAGGATTGTTCAAAAATTCTTGAGAGGACCTACAAAAAGCTGTGTGCATTAGAAAGTATAATTATTGCAAGTGTAGCTTAGCACTTAGGCTATGTACATGTACCTAAATGTGAAATGCAAGTCAATTCACCAGATTTTAAAACCTTTCCAAAAGTACAGATTGTAAAATAAGATTTTACATAATAGTGGCATAAGGTACATTAGCAGGGGTTTCGAAAAGATAAATTGTAGGAGTTGGAACAGGCAGAGTAATAGTTAAAGTTTTATTGAGGGTTAGAGATACTCAGGTAGACAGAGTAAGGAGTTGGAGATTTATCAAGGGATAGAGATTCTCAGGTAGACAGAGTAAGGAGTTGGAAGTTTATCAAGGGCTAGAGATACTAAGGTAGACAGAATAGGAGTTAGAGGTTTATTGAGGGTTAGAGATACTCAGGCA
>JANSTQ010155941.1:0-11269 GCA_026167885.1 Bergia puertoricense
TTTTGTTGATCAACGAAACATTTTCAGTCCACTCGCCCACGCAGAAAAACAGTTTTTCTCAAAACTAGTTTCTCAGTACTTATTCTATAAAGTCGTGTTTGTTGTTCTTTCTAACAACGCGATTTTTATGATTTTGCTTTTTAGGAAGAGAACAAGGAAGTAGAAATGGAAGTCCCAGTAGAAGCGTTTGTTGGTAAGACTGTTAGCGTCAGTTGAGACCTTCTTTTACCAATTTCCATTGTTGTATTCAACGAAAACTGGGAGTCCTAAACCAATCAAATGACATGTTCCATAGACCAATCAAAAGGCTACTTAAAGGGAATAATAATAATAATAATAATAATAACTTGGCTTGCTAGTCGCTCTTTCTTGCAATCAGAGACTGAATTAGGAGGTCGCAGCTTGACGAGATAGGACCGAAAGCATGTAAAGGCGCACTCGTCACACACATACATAGCCATAGGAACGGACACATAATGGCAACCGCTATACAACCCACGCACGACCTCGGAGCACAGCGCCATAGTCAGATGGAATTAGCTGGGAGTCATTCGAGTTTTGCTGAGAGAGCGGAACGGAAAATGGGATGTAGTAGTACTGACTTGTTATGTCTGCCAGAAATGCATTCTTCATATAAAAATTGTACGAGAATTGGTCACATGTATGTGTAGACCGTACTGACGATGGAGTTGCTAAAAACTTTTTTTGTCTCTCATTGTTTAAACAGCCACAAAATGATTGTTTTGTTTCCGGATGATTTTGTTTTGGGGTGTGGGTTGTTGTTATAATTGTTTTTATCTGATTATCCAACTTCAGCATTCCTTTAGGCAACTACTTATGTCCTGTAAACTGCTTACTTCAGTATGGTCTCTATTTTAAACTCGCATAGCCATCAAATGTGTCAATCTGCTGTGTCAGATAAAGCGAGTGTAAGAGAGCGCTGCAAAATAATTATTAATGAAAACTCAGCCTGATTGTTTCCTCAACACTTTCCATGTTTAAGAGGCCAGTCAAGTGAAAAGTTCTGTTAATATGTAACTCATTCAATTTTTGTTCATTTTTATCTTAAACAATTGCTACTTTTTCTTCAGAGGTTTTCATAATTTCTGTTTAAAGTTTGAAAAACTTGAAATGGAAAAACCGGTTTCTGACGGACGGAAAACTGAGTAAATTTTTTCAGCCCTGTCATGTATGTGACAATGCATCGATCTGACACCATTTTGGTTCAAACTACAGTGCGTTGTCTGTTGGCGTGTTGTGGTGTTTTTTCGAGTACCAGTTTTTCAAATCTAACCTCCTGCTCTAACTGGATTCCTCATCAGACAGTAAAAGAATCGCTAATACTATCCCAGGGAGAGCACTCTATAAATCTGTTCCAGTGACTTGGGAAGTTATGTTTCTAGCCCGAGACATTGGCCCACTTTGGAAAAGACTGGGTCAAGCTCTTGGCTTGGCAGAAGCGAAACTGGATTAGATCGAGGCTGATGAGCGAAATGGGTTCCTGGAACATCAATCTGTTAATTTCAACTCAACTAAATGAAAATGCCAAATATAGGGATGTATTTGGATGTACAGAGAAACTCGAGAAATGTTCGATTTTCAGTGTATGCACTTATGCCAAATCTTTGCTTCCCTCTCCCCCCTTTTGCCGGTAAAGCTCCGTTCTTTGCATTTTTTTCGTTATATGCTGTTTTCCGTCGAAGCAGACTGTTGTGATTTGGCTTTTGGAGAAGCCAGCTGCAGCTTAGCCAAAAGAAAAAAAGTCGTTTTCTTAGCAAAATTTTCTCTTTAGGATTTCTTGATCATAGCCCTTGCTAATCACGTGCTTTTGACGTCAACAAGACGTCGCTGTAAAGGTCTGCGCATGTCACAACCCTGAATCTTTACTGCAGTCAATAATGGCGCTGAGAGAATTAAAAGAGACGACAATCTGGTCATAATTTTGCCATATCTTACCGGTAGTTTAGTTTCCTTTCAGTTATAGCTCTGTTCTGTTGGTGCGTATTCGGGTTAAACTGTCCTTGTTTCTGCTTGTGGAAGTGTGTCCACGACACAGTTACTTGAGCACGCGCATTCACAATCAATAGTCTCTATATGCAGTTTTTTCAGTTTGCGTACTATGGCGAAGTTCTGTTTTCAAGTTTGATTTTGATGGTTTTCGTTGATCATAATTTAGATTAAACTCGTTTAATGTCTTGGCGAAGTCTTCGAACGCAGATTTCACAGTAACTTTATTTGAATCACGTACTGAGGAATGCGTTGAACAAATTCAGCCTTCAACAAACAAACAAAAATACTTTAACCTCCGCTCTTCACTTTCAAACGCAAATCTATTTATATTGTAACAACCATTTCATATTACCAACAAGCAAAGAACTGGTTTCCTTATAAGAAGTGTGAAACGATGCGCTGGAATATTTGGCATCAAGTTAACGGACTAAGTAGATTGAATCTAACCGACATTCTTTCTTCTCCTTGTGGAAACTGAAATGATAATTGGAAACTGAACGCGGACGACATTGTTTTTTTGCTAAAATTGTTTAAAAGGTAGGTCATCAAGTGTTCTTACTGTTGGCGTACCTTTCTTACAGTTGATGCCCCGACTGTGGTGCCCAGACCCCCAGTGTTCATCTCGTACCAGTGGGACATACAACAGACTGTGAAGGAACTAAAGGACAGACTGGAGAAGGCTGGGTTCCAGTGCTGGATGGATATCAACCAGATGGGTGGCGGAGATGCTCTCAATGCTGAAATTGACGCGGGAATCAGAGCATCCAAGGTAGGATATCATATTTCTTCTGTTTAGCCCCCCTCCCCTATTAGTTGTTACATCCATTACGTTTGAGGTTATTTCCATAGGTTTCTGTCTTGGTTTATTGAAAATAGGGCAGTTTCACAACCATACGCAGGGCAAAGTAAAGGTTTTGCTGACTAATACAACCCCCGTGTACATTATATGGTTCCATTTTTTAAGTTTAATCTTTTTTCGGGAAAGGAGATTGCAGATTGCGGGCCACTGCTGGCGCAGCAAAGAAGAACTTGCTAGCAACCTTCTCCTATGGCAGCCTAAACACTGTGCAACCTCTGTATAGGCCAACTGAGGGACTACACGGGCTGTCTATCAGAGGAGCTCCCAGAAGAAATGATGGACAGAGCAGGTTGGAGAGGCAGAGAGAAATGGGTCCGAACAAGCTCGACTAGATATTGATGATGATCATCTTTTATCTTCGTTCAGAAAATATCGATCTTTTTGCCTTCTTCACTCAATTTTTATAATTACAAATCTTGTGGATCCGCCAGCAGAAAGCCTAAGCCACTTATTAATTCTAGAGGGAACGCTGCACTTCAACGAGAAATAACTTTGGAAAATTAAGGCGGAAAACTGACACTTACTTTTGAAAGTGTAACATTGATCCTTTCCTAAACTGAGCCATTAACATGCCGTCGAAAATAATCTATCCTACTTTTTATCGTCAGGTTTTTATAGCGTGTGTCACAGAGAAGTACTGCAAGTCGGAGAATTGTCAACGCGAAATAACTTTAGCTGATTTGTTGAGGAGACCCGTAATTCCGCTGTTACTCCAACCAATGGACTGGCCCCCAGCGGGTCAACTAGCAATGGTCTTGGCTAAGCTACTATACATTGATATGACTCTGGGACCGGAAGCAATACCGCAGGGGAAGTTTGATGAGCTAACAAAGAAGCTAGAGCAACAAATGTCAAGGTGATTGGGTTAAGCTTACGGGCGATGGATCAACTTGGCACTAGCAAGCTACTGCTTGTTGAAGTAACTGTGGGACCGGAAATAACACCGTAAGAGAAGTCGATGAGCTAACAAAAAAAGCTAGAGCAATAAATATCAAGATGATTTGCTTAGGCTTACCAGCGATGGAATAGCTTGCCATAGTTTTGATCAAGCTATTGTACATTACGACTTTCTTGATAGACAGGAGCACAGGAGAAGTCCGAGAAGCTAACAACTAAACAAGACCAACGAATATCAAGGACAAGGTATCTGAACAAACTGCTACCCGGCCAAATTACCGTGGTATTGGCCAAGCTGATGTAGATTGTTAGGACTCAGGAACTTGAGAGAAGTTTGGTATGATAATTTGCTTCAGCAACATTTGCAGTATGTAAGTTAATGCCAAAAAGTTGTTTAGAAATTTCAAAAATATGCCTGAGAAAGCTGTTCTGTAACTCTTTTTTTCTAAAATTTTTTGGAACTTTGGCAGTTCTGAAATTTTTATTCGAATCGGATGTTGTACAAAAATAATTACAACAAGCAATAGAATATCATAATTATATTTTGCAACATCTGCATTTCTTGCCGTGCGTTTTTTTAAGGACGTGGACTTTCGTATTTCATTTAGCACTGCCAAATTTGGTGACTAAACACTGAAGATGGGGGTTGGCAGTTATTTAAAGAGTATAAGAAAGTTTTCCTTTTGCTTTTTTTAGGCTTTTTATTAAGTTTTATTTCAAATATTTGTAAAAGGAAAGAATTGTTTAAGAATTGATAATAAAGCTAATAGACCGTAAAATTAAATTTCACATCATTGGTTGAATAAATAGGAGATTTTTGTTACATGTTAAATAAGATATTTTATTACATGTTAAGAGGTAACAACAGTAGATACAGGAAATTTTTATACCTGTTTTGTGAATGATATTGTTTTTCAAAATTTAAATCACTCCATTTATCAAATTTTACTGTACCAGGCTGGTAGGGAATTTTTTGTTGCATTTCGCTTGTTTTAAAAATAAATTTCTCGAAGGCTATTTGTTGATGTCGGACTCCCACGATTCTCCTGACATAAATGTGTTTTCTGGCAATAAGGAAGGCATGATTTATTAATATTGTAGAGCTAGAGAGCAGTCCCAAACATGTAAGCATTGACAAATGTATATTAGTTTGTTTTGATAAACACCTTATTTTCAACTTTAATCATGTTTATCCAATGACTTGTTATTGTAGAGCTGAGGAACAGTGCCAAACATTAAGTATTGATAAGTGTATTGTAGTTTGTATTAAATTCTTTTGATAAATATAACAAGATAATAAAATGGTAGTATTTGTCTAAAAAATCTCGTGGAACTACATTTCCAAAAAAGAATGTTGGACTCTTTCTATATTTTCGTTGCAAAATGTACTCCTGTTTTATAGAGAAAGTCTTCATTGAATAAATTAAATATATTTTTTTGTTCTAAGAGTTTAATTCTGATCTGTAGCAATACCAGATGTTGCATTGGACATTTGACTTTCTTATCAACTTTGTAATTGGTATATCAAAGCTATAAACCAACATGGCGGCCTCGTACAATCTTCTGTAAATCCTTGTCATGATTGTGTGTCATATCTCGGCTGCGAAATTTAATCATGCTCCAATATTTGACCAAGTTGAGGATTTCTCAGCCTCAGTACAGTCGGAAACATTCAGTTGCCCCAGGTTGGCTCTGGTAAAATGTAATATTAATATGACGTCAATGACAAACATGAGTAAGCTTTATCCCCATCTATTATGTGTTTTTCTCTTGTAGAAAAACAAGTATTTTATACGGATTCGATGCTATTCTTTCGATAAATGTTTTGTAGACTACTTTAGAAACATTTTTCGATTTCAGCAATTCCTCCAAGATTTTACATTGGTAATTGTATTCATCTGAACACATTTTTATTTTGAAACTACGATATGTTACATGTAAACGCTTGAAGTGTTAAAATTTTGAGTAAATTTCTAACTCGTCTTTGACGCAGTTGACAGACTTTGTGACCATTATGCGAAAAAGATTAGTTGATTCGTTGTTTTGATTAGAGAACTGTACCGTCAAGATGAGTCTGGGATATCTTCTAAAGTTTCGTGTAAATTAATATCTACCCAAGCATTTTTCATTCTTCACCACACTTTTGTGGTCAGTGTAGATTCAGACTCGTCAAGAATGAGTTGTATCATCGGCATAATGGCTAATTTTGCAGTTTAAATGTACCTTCACATGGCGCTTTTTGCAAGTCGTCAAGTTTAACAACGTTATTTTCCGGGTAAGAATGTAATATGGTGTAAATGCGGACATGATTTATTTCAAGTGTATAGTTTCTGGTAGAATTATTTTCCCTCTTGTAAAGTGTTCAGTTTCCAAAAGTCTGGATTTTGGGGGGTTTGAGCACATGCTGATAGACAGCGTTATTAAAGAAATTATTTGTTTTTTTAACCTGTTAAGCTAATCAAAAAGAAGTCATACCGGCATTATAAGTCAGGTTTTCTTCTCCAAGAAAATATCTGAATTAATCTTCGTGGTGATGGATTACCATTATATCTAGGTTAAAGGTCAATCTTAGCATCCATCGAACTAAATTATACTTCCAGTCGACCGAAAGTAAGTTCGGCTTTTGAGTCAAAGTGGAACTTGATTCAGCCTGTCTCGGCCGAGGCCGAAGGATGATGATGATGATGATGATGATGATGATGATTCAGTTGACGGAAATTCAAGTGAGCTGATGCCGTTCTAATCGACTCCTCCAGTCGATTACAACGACTTTTTCTGATCAAAACTCAATCAGTCGATTTTATTGGGGACAAAAGTCGAAGGTATTAAGCGCTTTCCTCCAGATACGAGAACTGCTTCATGGTTTGAAATTTGAAGTTGTTATTAAATAGCATACCGACTCCTGCATTAGCAATTGAGAGGCCACAAAATATTGCGACAACCCTATTAAGCACTCCTTATACTTTCAACATCTTTTGTGCAACGAACTTTTTTGCAGAAAGTAATTAGTAGGCCCGTAGCCAGGAATTTTCGTTGGAGGTGGGGGGGAGGGATGCGAGCCGACATTATAGCGGACTCGGGGGTATACTTTTTTGGAGGGAAATTTTTCCATTTACCATGTAGATTATAGAGATTGTTTCACAGGTTAAGTAAAAATATTTTTTTGAAAAAAAATATTTGTTATAGTAAACTTTATTTATTAACTGAGCGGACTGCCGCGGACCTTCTTATTAGAAAGTGTCTGGAATAGTGCTGCTCTCGACATTAAAAAGTAGTCTCCCTTTGCACTTGTAATTATGCATGATTGCGTTGTAACTAATGGTATCCATTACTTAAATTGAAGTTACAGTGGTTTCGTTGACTTTGGCAGTGTTGACGTTTAAGACTGTAGAATCTAGTCAAGGCCCCGGGCCAGCGCAGGGGCGTGTTTCCCGTGGAACTCCCATATATTATGGTTTTAGTTTCGGAACTGACAACCTTGGACAATCACCCATAGACTACAACAGTGTCCTATTAATCGGAACACACTATTATCAACCATAAATTTGAAAAAAGACGTTTCCTCAAAAACACCTTGTCTTTATAGCCTAAATTTTATCGCTACTTCAAGCTCGATGCAAATGACATGAAATGAAACATTTGTAGTATCTGTCAACAGGAACAGTTTGAGTGAGTTTCAACAGCACAAGTTTAATAATCTGTACTAAGAAAGAAAGAAAATAAGTTCAAGAACGATGTGTATTTAACTGTAGTTTCTTTTTTCAATTGTATTACCATTGGCCGCAAACTATTGCTTAATCATCAGCAAAATATAATTATAAATGAACGCAGTTATTCCAGGGTTCCCGCGGAGTCTTAAAAAGTCTTATTTATGATTTTGTATTTTTAAGGCCTTGAAAATGTCTTAAATTTGCCAAAATTTATCCTTGAAGTCTTAAAATGTCTTAAATTTTGTGCCCAAACCCTTGTTGCATGATAGAACGGAAGTTATAAGTTACATTAGTTGGCTTGTATTGTAACTTTTGAATAAAAGATTGAAGAAAAATTAGGTCTAAAATTTTCCAAATTAGAGTCTTAAAAAGTCTTAAAAAGGTCTTAAATTTTTTAAGTTGTTTGCTGCAGGAACCCTGTATTCGCGATGTTTGAAGCTACAGTCACCTTGCATTTCCAATAATGTCCCTTTGTAACCTGAACAGTCACAATCTATTTAAAATTATAGGGAAAACCTGCTTTGGTAGTCCCCGAAATATGGTCGTCCCTCTATAGATCAAGGTTCCCGCATGTAGTTACTTCGTGTATGTGGTTTTTAACTTGCTTGCAGCCTTTAACCTGTTGTCTCAACGTTGACTCTACCTCCATTTCTACAACAAGCACGAGATTTTTTAAGGAATACCTTCCTAAAACTCGGCAACCTCCACACACAAATAAGCGGGTCAAATGCAAACTTTAGAAGGAAAAAAACATCGATAAAAGCTTCAGCAATTATGATTTTCTTGTTTTGTTCATCTGTTCTGCTGTTCCAGAAAACATCGATATATGATATAATAGATTCTGGTAGCGTAAACATCGTCACAGATGCCACCAGCATAATTGTTGCCATTGTGAGCCGTCTGTTGAAACGTCTCCTCTTCGTCTGTGACTCGCCTTCATGTTTTTCTGTGCTTCCCATGCTGGCTTGTAGACTTTGCTGTTGCTTTTGAAATATTATATACAAGTAGAAATTCAACACAACTAAACACAGAGGAACTGTAGTTAACATGAGAAATGTCTCTACAAAAAGGTAATCTTTGACTGGTAAGCCCGTTACTCGAAGTAAAGCAAATACCACTGTGATTACCAAAGTTCCCAACATACAGCACCAAACATTAATTCTTGTTACCCAACTGGTGTAGCGATGAGGAAACCGAACTGCTATAAGTTGGCATACACCGAGTCCAAGGCACATCAGAAGAGATGCGTTCAAACTCACAAAAGATATCATATGAGCTTTCCTCATGTTGCTCTCAAAACTTTCATTGCCGTTTTTAAAAAGAAACACGAAACAACGGTATGCTTCCAACGGATCGGTAATGGCTCCAGTTAAGAAATTTGCGATGGAAATCCCTATGAGAAATTGTGACGTTGATGATTGAAAAATCGTTGTACGATTTCGCCAAAATGCAAACATCAGCAAGCCATTTGTAAAAACTGTAAACAGGGCCAATACAGAAAATATTATTCCCAAAGTGAGCAGGAGGAAATTTAGTTTCTCATCCATTACTAAATGGCACTGACAAGATGAAGTTTCAATTGCGACAAGAGAGCAGATTCCAAAGTGTATTCAAAAACGTTTTCGATAATGAAAACACAGTTTTCATGAATACGTTTTGTATGTCCTGTCGTGAGTTACATTGTTACAGCACTGTCTCCTCAGTGTACACTGTACTTTAAGACGATCTCGACTGTCAGAATATAATTTAGTTATAATTGCGGTGAATACTACTTTGCATAATTCTGCTTTATATCTTAGTGCAATTCTGAATTGGAAACCTGACAATATGGCGTTTTTAAAATCAAGAATGGCTAGAAAGTAAGCTTAATTATAAAAAATGACTTTTGCTTAAGAAAACAAGGCAAAATTAACAGTGAAAGCAACGCCAAATGGTCTCGTACAACAGACACGAGACAGTCAAATTTACTTTTAATAAAACGCACAACAATAGGGCAAAACCTGAACAACTAGATTTTAAAACAGATCTGACTTATCGAAAAAATATAAATGGCAAATCCCCGTGCCCTCTTCCCACGCTGTGATTTAATTAATATTTGCCGACAGCGATTCTGAAATCCTTATGAAATTGTAACTCTTTGCACAGCTGCCCCAAATTTTTCTATCACACTTTAATAAAATTAGACAAACCTCGGTTTACCTTTGTAAAAGCGAATGTTTTGAAAGTCAGTATCAATTGCAAGTGGATTAAGTGAAGCTTTTATTTCATTTTCTGTTAACTTGCCCGATTGTTTTCAATTAAAACTTGGCAAGATTTCTGCTCTCTTTGTAGTGTTGCGACAAAAGCGTTGACAACTACAAAGAACTCTAACTAACACAAAATAAATTATGGGAGTGCTATACATTACCCTGTGATATCTGTATGAACCTGCAGACGAAGCAGACAAAATTTTAAAAAATCAAAACTAAAAAGTTTTGATAAATTTGTTCAGAACCAACTTAGCAATCAGGGATCATGTTTGGAAGCAAGGAAGGCTTACGCTGTTTTTGACATATCTAGTTACCTGGCGGACTCGAAAGTCGGAAATTGATCAACCAAAGATAAGAAAAAAATCCTACATCCTGACAGGAAAATTTAGCGACGCATTTATTTTTCATCAATTTTGGAAACTCTAAATCCAACAAATAAATATGTTTTGACTCACGAGACAGTATATAATGAAACGCAAAATGTAGAGTTCATGTAAACAAATGAATATGAAGATACCACGAATTCAGTTTTCGATGAAAGACTCGGATGCAACCAAAAGAAATGCTGATATTTGACCCATTACCTATCATAGATATTGCTAAATATTGCAAAAGATATTATCGCTATCATATTATTTCTTTAGTGTTCTTTTTAATAAAGCGTTAATAAAGCGGCGGAAGCTACAAGCGTTATTAACGATGAATGAGAATTGGAAATAGAATCTTTCCAATGGGATTTTCTGTGCACTTTATCAATTTTTATCATCAGCGTACTTTCACTGAGACGATTCGGAATATCTTTTTTTTCCAGAATCAAGATGTTTTTGACACACACAAGCTACAAGCTAAAGAGAAACATTTTGCTACGCGGTAAAAACCCACAGCGACAGTTAAATTTCCAAATGTAAAACTTTTTTATACATTAGTATATAAATGAAGAGGGAGATTTAAAAACATAACGTCACCTTCACCATCACGGTTATTTCGATGGCCATCAAAGGCTTCCTTTGCACGATACAAGATTGCTTTCGTACCGCCATGAAAACAACAATAGATAGTCTTTCTTATTACAATACACTATTTTGCTAATACAAATTTTTTGCTAAATTCATTCCTTGTGGGGACTAAATGTTATATTTATGTTAAGTTAATGAGCCAAAATTTGACCGAATAATGACTTTTAGGCCCCACAAGGGGATTGATCTAGCAAAATTTGGAGTATTGGAGTGATGTAACCTGTATACGTTTTGTGCCGTTTCGAGTGTGAGACACAACACTTTCAAAAGAGTTGTGTAACATATTGGATTGGTTTTGTGCCGCGAAAAAGTGTTCCTGTTTAATTACATCGTAACGCAATCCGGTATAGTGCAAAAGAGGTCTAAATATCTTTTTTAAAGAAAAAAACTTTAAAACTTTAACCTTTATTAAGTTTCAAATAGCAAAGCTAATCCTGAAACTGCTTAGATATTGGCGTAACTAGCGGTTTTTGATGGAGGAGGAAACCGGAGTACCCGGAGAAAACCTCCGACGTCGGAGAGGGACCG
>JANSTQ010155952.1:0-11267 GCA_026167885.1 Bergia puertoricense
ATCATCATTATCATCATCATCATCATCATCATTATCATCATCATTATCATCATCATTATCATCATCATCATCATCATTATCATCATTATCATCATCATCATCACCATCATTATCATCATTATCATCATCATCATCATTATTATTATCGCCATTATCATCCTCATTGTCTTCATCATCACCATCATCATCTTTATTGTCATCATCATTATCATCATTATTATCATAATTACTATTATCACCATTGTCGTCAAATGTATGTTGTCTTCATCATGACCATCATCATCTTCATTGTCATCATCATTATTATCATCAGCAGCAGCAGCGTCATCATCACTGCTATTAATTTTGTAGTTGTAATACTATTAAGTAACAATGTCATTGTGTGTTATCCCTTATCAGGTGGACCCCTCCCGAAGGAAGGAGATTGGGAACAGTGGATTGGGCAATAGTTCGATAAACAGGGAGTCTAATGGGAGCTACCACCGTAGTTACTCTGCCCCGAGTGGCAACAAAGAGCAAAAGCCAACAGAGCACATCAGTTACGAGACCAAAGTTGTTGGAGGAGTTGTTGTTAGGACTCCAGTGAGAGTATGATAAACATTACAATTTCATCTGATTTATGATTCTTTTACGAAACTGTTCTTATCTTGCAAGTGGTTAAAAGTACCATATATATCATAAGTGTTTGATATCTGAATGGATGATCATTTACATACATGAAAACCTTTTATTTGCCAAGCAATGTTATTTTGTGAGAGTCAAAATTACAGTGTATGAGCAGCATCTAAAGATGGCTATTAGAAATGTTTTCTAGCTCCATTTTCTGCAAAAATGTTTGCAACTGTATTAGTAAAATACATGTATGAAAAAATTTGTCAATTCTTATTGGCTTAGAGCAGTGCGGTTTTACATATTTCTCAACTTGAAGTGTCAGTTTGAACATGTGCTAAAAGTGAACTCACTGATGGTTGTAAATTATTTTGATGTGGTGAATGAAGGCCACCTAAATATTCAACCCCATGGCCAAGCCAGGAATCAAACCCAGGACCTTCAAGTTAGCAGTCCGAGATCTTATCGATTGAGCTAACATTGCACACACAAATTCCAAATTGAACTCAGAGTTATATGATTACCTGTAAATACTGTATATGTAACAAAGACTGATTAGAAGTGTTTAACCCTTTCAGTCCCAGCCAGCTTATCAACATCTATTTTCCCCTTACAATATCTTCACAAAATATGTTGCCTGGTTGTGAGAATAAAGGATCTGATCACATGCATTAAGCTATCTACATGTAATATGAAAGGAAAAACTCTCCCAAACTGTTTCAAAGGAAAGTATGGTAACAGTTAGTAGAATTTAGCAATTTGGGGCTGAAAGGGTCAAATAGGGTAAACAACCCAAACTAGAAATACTACATATAAGATCCCCCTTCCCAGCCCGAGCTTTCTACATTTCCTGAATCCACCTCTGATATGTGATATAACTGTGTGATCTCACCACAGAAGGCTGAACCCCCCAGTGAGAGTACTGGAGCGTCACAGGACTCAAGCCAGCCTCGGCACAGATCAGAATCTGATGGCCACAGCACTGGTGGCATGAGGATAGTCAAGGAGGGTTATTGTATCAAGAAAGGAGCAGTGGTAAACATCTAGTAGTAATGATTTGGGGAACTCCATACTTGAGATTATGGTGATGATTGTTGTATATGTACCTTTTAGGTTGCAGTACTGCTTAGGATGTTAGAGATGTGAATGAGTATTTGAACTCGAGCAGAGACAGTGGAACGGGAGCAGGGGGGGCTGTAGCCCCCCAAATGAAAACTTGGGGGGGTCAGTCTCCCCATGTTTTAGTGCTCAAAATATCGCTATCACAGCATAAAATTGGTTTGCCAAAATTTTCAGGCTTGTGATCTTTTCACAAATCATTTCATCAGGATTGTGCTTGGCAAAATAATGTTGTAGGACATTTCTGAAAAATTTTGAGTAGAGGTATGCGCTTGGCCTGGTGTATGATGAGCCCCCCCCCCCTCCCCTCCCCATGTGTCAAAACACTCCACTACCTCTGTCAAGAAAGTATTGAAAAGGTATCTTTTAGGGATATAATATGTCAGAATGCTCTTATCAGAATTACAAAATAGAAAAAAGTGTCACTTCTTCTTCCTTTTTATTACTCTCGTACAGTTCTTTTATACATCTCAAAACACAAATACATAGTACTTTTTGGGGGAAATAATGAACCACACACATTCTACAGTAGTACCATTTGGGGCTTCTTTGAAAGATTTGATGATCATACCCTGAATGAGTCTAATTTTATTGCTGAGATGCCTTGAGGTTTGTAACAGGAATGCAGGTGCACAGGTGGAATTTAAGCGCAACAAAAATCTGCCTATAAGAACCACCAAAAGTATTTGAGAAACTCTTACCATTACCATCTCTATGCATTTTGTGGTGATGCGCTAAGTAAGTAGTCATGTGTTAACTAACAATGATTTGGTTTCTTTTCTTTACTCTTTTGCAGGTGAAGAATTGGAAAAAAAGATATTTTAAATTGGATCTTATGAAATTATCATATTATGAAAGACAAAAGGCAAGTTGCAGTACTTTCCAAATTAGTTGTTGTATAATGAAAACATAAAAAGTAGCTCATAGCAATTTTTAATCTTATTTTTTTATCTCGCCCATCTTTTTCTGGACCCTAAGAAACTTCAATTTCTGTTTGGTTCAAAGGTACATAAATGTTTTCAGGAATTCAATATTTTTGGCTAAACTTTTACTTTGTTACCTAAATTGTCCGCGTCACTTAATTAACGCGCAAGAAAATTGACGTCGAGAAAATTAACGCGGTTTGAGGTTGCTGACAGTTTCACTTCTAGAAAATTAACGCGATATTGAAGGCACAGTTTTTGAAAAAAGAAAATTAGCGCGAATAAGACAGACAAAACACTTTATTTTGACAAAATCGGAAAATACGACATTATAACACAACCTTACTGCTGATTCTCAAAGCTCTTAAACATGACAACGTGCTCATCTAAACATATGGATTGAGGGAAAAGGTACTGACAAAGGTTCGTCTAACGGCGAGGAAGACACAAACGAGATCTGACCTGTTACTGACATTAACAGGACAGAGTTTTATGTTTTTTAAATGTCAAATGAACAGAAACTTTCAAGAATGATACAGCCAAATTGTTTGGTGTGTGGTTTTGATATGAATAAATTTAAAAAAAATTTGTTGTTAAAAATATCGCGCCACTAAATTAACGTTGCCAAAATTTACGCGCTTAGAAAATTACTACGTCATAATATTAACACGAATTTCATGACGCGGACTTTTTAGGTAATGATGTATTTTACTTTGATGAGAAACTACAAGTTTTCTAATTGAACTTTTTCGTGTACCATAGTTCCTCTAATAAATGCCTAGTTTCAAATAAACGCCTCCCTCTAATTAACGTCTCCATCCAATTAATGCCTCCCTCTAATTAACGCCTCCCTCTAATTAGCGCCTCCCTCTAATAAACGTCTCTCTCTAATTAACGCCTCCATCTAATTAATGCCTCCCTCTAATAAACGCCTCCCTCTATTTAACGCCTCCATGTAATTAACGCCTCCCTCTAATTAACTCCTCCCTCAGTTTGCCTCAAAAGTTAATAAGCGCCGGGGACATTTATTAGAGGAAATACGGTATTTATTTGGGTTACAACATGAATTTTTTCCTTTTTTTATTTATTGGAAACTACAGCTACAGACAGTAATATATGTCTTAAATTCCAGTTTTTAAACTTCGCCTTGAAAAAAGCCTTGGAGTTGTTCATCTGAGTGTTGCAGGGACTGTGTAGAAGCTAACCAGGGAATAGTTTGTGTCCAATTTAATTAACGGAAGTTGTTCTCATGTTCTCTTTTACTAACTCAAGTACCATAATAATAATAATATTTTAACAGGAAAGCTCCACTCACTAGAGGTGATTTTCAGGGAGGTCCTGTGGATAACAATAAAATAAATGAATAAATAAATAACTAAATAGATAGATGGATAAATAAATAAATAAGTTAAAATATAGTTAAAAAATCTAAAAAGTGTAAAAATCTAAGATTTAGTTAATATTAATTTCAATTTAAAATCACTACTACTGACACCCAGAAGAAGAGTTGGCCTTATCAATATTAATTATAAAACATTTGGCTTAGGAAAATGTTTACTTTTAGTACATTTCATTTTTACAGTTGTTGTTTTCTCTCCTCTGTGTAGGACAAGGATCCTTTGAGAACAGTTCCAACAACTGACATTTCAAAAGTCCGAGAAAGCATGAGGTACTTACCCAGTGTTAAAGGGGCAGTTTCACGGTTATTACGATGGCCGGAGGCACATCGTTAAAAATTTGAGGCCGTTCGGATCGCGTTTGGCTCAGCCCGCAGTATATTGCTCAGTGGTCAGCGGTACAGCGGCTTTAGCACAACAAACTCAACTCTGAAAAACGTTCAACTTCGGCCATCGTGCAGGCTACTTGAAGCCACTTGTTTCTTGCGAAACTGCCGCTTTGCAAAACTTTTGTTCCTTTCATTGTTATTCACAGTATATTGATCAAAACTATTGAATTTGACAAAGAAACCCTTTAACGAACAGAATTGTCAAGGATCGAAGCATTTTGGCGCTGTAGTACGTAAGTCAATAATTTATCCTACGGGCCAACACTAAATTCGCTCCAGCACTCATAACCATAATCCGTTTCAATCGTCCACGAAATTCAGCCATCCACACCTCATTTGTAACGTTGAAGGTAGAATGGTGCTTGAACTATTCGTAGCATCCGTTATTTTTGTATTTATAAGGGTTTTTGCCAACCGATGGAAAGATTGTGCAATCATACCGTGAAACAGCCCCTTTAATATTAATCCATCCACACCTCATTTGTAACGTTGAAGGTAGAATGGTGCTTGAACTATTCGTAACATCCGTTATTTTTGTATTTATAAGGATTTTTGCCGAGAGATGGAAAGATTGCGCAATCATACCGTGAAACAGCCCTTTAAATTTACCTTTGTCTTCTATTTTAACCTTCAGTTATTAGTTCTTATAAATTATTTAAGCGAAAAACTAACATATTGTCCTCACTGTTCTATTATTCTGTACTGTTGTACATGTATGTTGTATTTAATATGTATGTTGTGTGTGCGATGTTAGCTCAGTTGATAAGATCTCAGACTTCTAACTTGAAGGTCCCGGGTTCGATTCCCAGCTTGGCTATGGGGTTGAATATTTAGGTGACCTTCTTTCGCCACACCGTCCTAGGACAGGGACGTTAAGCCGTTGGTCCCCCAGATGGATGAAGAGCTACTCTGTGGAAATGCCGTCTGAGTAACGCCATTATTTAATGTTACACTGTATTGTGTTGCGATGGGTCCAGACTGCATCGAGTTTCATTTACAGCATCAACTGTCACCTTGTTAAATTCAACACATTTTGTTGTCTAAAATGGTGTTGAGGAATTTTTGTTTTCTGCGTCATTCATTTTTTTGAGATCATTGAAGAAATTCCCAATATCTTTTAAAAAGCGCCTAATGGAAGAACAAAGGCTGCAAAAAGGAAACCAAAATAAATTCTAAATTCTCTGGCACTGTTTTGGATGTGACTAAGTATTTGTAACTTATGGCGATACGCGGCCAAACAGATACCGAGATTTACCTTTTGTATTGTCATAACTGGAACTTGTACGGAAAAATGTTTCGAGAAAATTGTCTTTTTTGAGAGTATGAGTATGTGGCAAGCCAGTTTAGTTTAGTTTATGCAAGAAAAGCTTCAGAAATGCGTAGGAGAGTTGTATGTACTGATGTTGTCACATCCATTTCTGACAGCTCGGAAGGACATAGAGAGAATTTATTTGAAGTAATCACACCCAACAGAACATTTTTAATTCAAGTAAGTATGTTACAAAACTCAACTGTTGATACTAAGGGTGGGTAATTATTATTATTATTATTATTATTAATTTCATTAACACGCAGCACATAATTAGTTTTGACCCCAATAACGGAATACAATAAACCGTTTTACTATCCTATTGTATAAGATTGATCAGATCACTTCCTAGTAGATAGGGACAGATGCCGAGTTTGTGCCACTCCTTAAACTCTGAAAACTTCACGATATTATTTATGTTTTCAAGGACAGTTGAGAAGCCATTAAATTAAGAATTATTGCCAAAACTCCTTGAAAATGTGTTGTGATGAATGTTACGTCAACCTAATTAACGAAAATTGTAAATGTGTATGCTCCAAGTTTTATGTTGTAATAACTGACAATTATGATTGATAGTGATTGATGGTGTTTCATGGTAACTAATGGTATCTGATGGTAAATGCAGGCAGAAAGTACCACGGAAATGCTGGCGTGGATCAACGCATTCAATGAAGTTCTGATGTCGCTCAGAGGTAGGACTTACAGCGGGAGAGTAAGTTCCCCAGTCTTTTCTTCTCCTTTTCTGATTTGCTGTGTCATTTTGCTAAATCACGTTTATTTCCAGGGATCTTGCTGTGGTAGTGTCATGTCTTTATGGGTGAATCTGTACGGCATGTAGAGGACTGTAAGGCGGCAAAAGTATTGTTGGAAACCGTGTATGCATGCATTAATGTAAAATCCATCTCGTAAATACCGTTAATGCATGTTAAAATAAAAGGCTTCGGGCATGGAAATCGGTTCTTGTAATAGAGAAGAACATTAAACTAAAGAATGTTTTCTAGTGCAAGATTGTAATGCCATGCAGATTTCATTTTAGGAAGCTACAAGTGCCTTTTTGTCACCGGTAGAGTGGTCTCCCTTTCTATCGAACTCAGTTATCTCGAATCTCTCGCTATCTCAACCGAATCCCATTGTTCTTCCCCCTGTTTATCAGTCATTTCTTATGGTTTTGCAGGATTTTTTTCTGGAAACTAAACTTCCAGAATGCCGTAGTTCTCCGCCGTTATCTCGAAACCTTTAGGGAAACAAAATTAGTTGTACAGTACTGATAAGCAGTGGGAAGAAAAACAAATTCGGTTCGAGATAGTGAGAAAGTGTAGGCACCAAGTTCGAGATAAGGAGAGACTATAGTTAGTATCTTTGATGTTCATTTCCAGTCGATGTCATTACATTTCATGCGAGCTTATTTTAGTTCAACTTCATCACTTCTCACCACCATTCTTTTTTGTCCTACTCTTTAGTTTATACTTTCGTTTGTCTCATACTTCGCTTCCACATACTTAAACTTACTTATTTTTAAGCATTTTTGTTGTACATAACTAGTTTTCTTTATGATTTGTTCAGAAGACAGCATCATCCAAGTTTCCATTTAGTTTTTGTTTGTATTTTCGAAAAGGGCATGATTGTCATGAAATGTAAGTCTTCCAAATGAAATCTGCAGGTTAATTTTCGACGTGTTTTCGTACCAGTTTTGACACCTTCTCTTCTATTCCGCAGGAGACAAGAGCAAGCTTCAAGAGACGTAGCATTAAGGAAAGCTATGCTTACAGTACAGCTGTGTAACTTATCAACAAAACTTGATATAACCCGTTTCACGCCGTGAGGTTGGTCAAGGGCGGCCAGGTACTGCCAATTTTCAAATTCCATGTATGTCCTTCACAAGCCATAGGAAAAGCAAATTTAGTTCTTCAGTTCCAAAACCGAATCTCTTAAAAGCCAACTCTCAAGGATGAACGTCGATTGAATCAAATTTGCAGGTCGCAAGTTTCTAATACGTTTTCCTGTTTCCATTGACATTGGTGCCTCTTCATTTTTTGTTTGTTTGCCAAATATATTACAATGACCAACTTTTCGGGATATCCCTGGACAAGGCTTTGACCAACAAACCAGTTTGTTATTCATTGAAAAGAATTGCAGTACCGACTATTAAGTGATACAAGTTTGCAAGTCTCGGGTCCCAATTTGTAAAAAAAAAGTAGTTACAGTTCCTATTAATGTTCTTTTTTTTATTTTGGCTGCACAATTCCTTTAAAAAGCCAACGTTTTCTGACAGACTTCATCTGTGCCTTGGCAGCACCTGTTTTAGTTTTGAATCAGCGACCTTCACAAAAACCAACTGAGTTTAAGGACAAATCTTATTTGCACCTAGCAAGCAAAAAAAGCCAGAAGTTTAGGACATACAGTGGCTCATGCATATAGGGGTATTTAGCCGCCCTTGGTGGTCATAACTAGCGAAACAACGTTTGCGGCGAGGCTTGACTGAATGGGCTATTTCACCAAACTGTTTGGAATACTTAGCTGACAACAAACAATTGTACAAAGGCGTTTAAACAGAAAATCTGCGCTTTTTGTTACGGAAACTGTTTTGTTTCAGAGCCTTAAGCGAATCGGGCTCAGTGGTTGACCGGCAGGTACCTAGTTATGAAACGAAATCTTTCGACAAGTGAAACAGAATCTCGCTCAGTGACATTGTCGTTTATTCTGGTTTTAACTTATTTGCTTACAAGCAGAACTCGAAGCATGTACTGAAAAAAAATAGTTGTATTCGAGTTGCAGCCAATGGTGTTTCGATAACTTGGTTTTACTTCCGCTAGCCTAGAAAATGGAGGAAACTAAATATCCTACTGTTTATTTAGTATTCAAAATGCTCTGTAATCCTATAACTTGACTTTACAATCACAAAGGTTGCCGAGTGTGATATTTTCCAGGTATTTTAGTAAATCGAGTTTTCTTGAAGAATGCTCCGTAACAGTATATATAGATGTCGTAACAGTATATATAATGCCCTGCACTGAATAAGAAGACAGTTGAATGCGTTTTAGATGAAATCACTTAACAGCTCTCAGTTTTATAACGAAACTTGAAAATTCGTTTTAATGCATGGAAGCGGCTAGACCCCAATACTGGGTTTGGTTTACGATATTTATCTTCACAAAATTTTATCAGAAACAAATTTGAGGAAACAGCAGATTTAACGGAAATGACAGTGAAACAGCCCCTTTAGTGTTTTAATCTGAGACGTCGTTCACACCACGCCAGATATACTTGAAACGGCGTTTTCACTCGGAAAACGCAACAAAAGTTTTCCGCCCACATTGGAAAAAGGATAAATGTTTTCCGTCCACATCACAGCGATAACATCTCTTAAAATGTTGAAATTCGGTCGAAAGAAGAAGTATTCTGATGAAAACAACAAAAGTGACTTCTTTTTGTGGTCTCATGACAAAGTTTCGTTTTGGGTGGACAGTTTACCGGATTGGCGTGGACGGTAGGCCTAACCGTAAGAATAAAGTTGCGTTGTCAAATTTATCCGGAGTAGTGTGAACGGTGCCTAATGGTTGTCATGGTTACTGTACTGCGGCAGTGTCGGTATGCACGTAACCTCTCAAGTCGCCCAATTTGTTTTATCGAAACAACTTTTTTGAATAATTATACTTAAAATATTTGGGACTTACTTTGCAGTGGGATGACAGGAAGAGTCTTAACATTCACATCTGTAATCAGAGACAATCAGGGCCGTAGCCAGACCTCAAATTTAGAGGAGGCAAAAACCGACACCGATTCTTCTTCAGTTTCTCCAAATGTTTTTAAAACTCTGTAAAATCAACAAGGTCACAAATTTTAGGGGGGCCATTTGCCTCCTCTGCACAAAGCTGGCTACGGCCCTGACAGTGAAGTAATACTTTTCAGTATTGTCCTGTTAGTTTACCAGGTCATCTGACTAACATGATTTTTTGAGACGAATTGCTTTTCTCCATAGTGATTGAAATAAGAAAAAATGTGGTCACATAAACTTGAAGCAAATCTGATTCAATTTGTTGAATGTATCAGTGCTGTGAGTTTCGACAATTTGAAGTAGTTCACTTCCTTTACGACTTCTGACAAAACACAATAAGATGGGGTGGCGTGTGATCACATTTTAAAAGCTTCTTTACAGCATAAACATATGGGCAGAAGCGGAAAAATGATCTTCTTTTCTGGTCTTTCGTGTTAAGGATATAATTTGTTCGTTTAGTTACAGATTTGGTAGAAAGCTCCATTTTGGTAAAAGATAACTGACATCAGATGTCAAAAGAACTTGAAGAGCGCAATTTTGAGAAATGTGGCCTTCGTACTTGATCTGCAGTTAAACTAACCCTTTCCTCAAATTATCCCAGCTTTTTTATGTTGATTAACTTGTGTTTCTTCAGAGAGCCGTGTTAGCAAAGTGAAAGACTCCCAAAACAGTAAAAGACATTCAAATTAAAATCTAACACGTCTTTGTCAATACGCACCACAAAACAGCATGTTTTCCGTTTTCTCGCCCTGTTCAGGCTGTGTTTTATTCATGTGTCTGAGCGTTACAAGCCCAGCCAAGCGAAATCCAGTCGGTGTAAGTTTTGGACTTGCTAACCATCTAACGAAATGTATTCAGATTATATTATTATCGGTCGAGAACATCTAGCTTCTAGAATAGCCAACATTATACAGTTTCATAGCCAACAAAACCGTGTTAGTCTTATTGTAGATATCACTGTATAAGCTAAAATATTACTTTTCCCAAAGTAGCGTGAAGGTTTTTAAAAAATTGAAAGTATTCTTGCGTCTAACGTGTGTAAGATCTCAAAGATTATATAAATATTTCACATTGGCAGTCGGTGTCAGCTTGTCGACTCGTGTGTTGGATCGGAAGGTGTTATCGAGTAGGGAAGGGTAGGGAAGTTCTGGGTGGTCAGAGAGAGGGGTGCAGATGAAAAGAGCTAAAAGGATTGAGAGGTTGGAGAGGAATAAAGAGGGCGACAGCAGAAGAGGTCAAAAGAGTGACGGAGAGGAAGTGAAGGTGGGAAGAAGTTGAAGGTGAGGGTGGTTAAAGAGTGTTGCATAGAGGGGGGTATAATGAGTAGAGGGGGAGGGAGGGGATGTTTGGGAGTTCACAATGCAGGCATGTCTAAAATAAACCTTAACCACCTTGTAAACGTTGACTGAAATGATCAACTTTTCAGGATATAGTTGTTAGTAAAATTTGTTCCAGTTTAAAAAAAAGCCAAAAACAATTCCATGTATTTCGTTTATCAACAAGAGTTGATATGGTATATTTTTCGCCTTCGGGTTCGGTTGAAAGCTGACGCTTCGATCGTTAGCCCTTCGTCGTGCAAGCGAAGTTCACAACTGAAGCCCCGAAATGTCGGCTTTCAACAAAGCCCTAAGGCCAAATCCTAATCAACTATTGTTGATCAACGAAACCCGTGACATTAAGCTCGCTCGCCCACGCAGAAAAACAGATTTTTTTCAAAACTAGTTTCTCAGTGTTTACAAAAACAAT
>JANSTQ010155963.1:0-11267 GCA_026167885.1 Bergia puertoricense
TCCACTCAGAAATGACTTATACGGCAAAAAAATATAATTTTTTAAGGACTGCTGACACAAGGTCCACTCAAATTTGAGGTGCACCCCCCCCAAAAAATGCTGGCTATGCGCCTGATATCCATGGGAAATTCCTCATGGATGAGGAGTGGTAGTGGGGCTTAATTGAGGTAGGAAGTACTAACAATTGTGAAGATAGTTTTCTTCCGTGGTCACAGTGGTTTGGTTAATTTCTGTAACTATACATTGACAGTGATTTTTTCATCATTTTTAATCTTTAGTTTCCTAAAGCAAATTAGCTGTGTTTGTTTTCCTCAATATGATGTCCTTCGCGTTACTTGTTTTCATCATTATGATCATTATTGTTGTTTTCTGTTTTCATCATCAACATCCACTCATAATCTCATCAAGACTGTAATTTTAATTTGGATAAATTCATTTGACAATGACTGCTCAGCATAAATTTACTTTTGTTTGTTTACTAAATAAATTTACTGTCAGTATTGACTGGAAACACTGATTCCTGGCAGGTTCTTGGAGGTGTGAAAGATGTCTTCATAACAAATGAGGTAAGAAGATGAGACTCCGCCAAGATATTAGTTAGTCTGTGTGGCAACTGACAATAGATTTTGGGACAGGAATGGGATTGTTGATGGCTAATCAAGAACAGGGTATTGAATGTTCAATCACATTCTAGTCTGTAACAGGATCAGGGTTTAGAGGAATTACCAGCGGCACATACCCACCAAATACACTGTATTACTGAGAATAAATCCCCTCCCAGGTACGAGCCACCCCTGGATCTGTAACAGCTTAGTGAATTTCCATTTTGCTCCCTGGTGTCAGTATTATGATCATCTACTGGAACTGCATGATTGTATACAATTATATAATGAACTTTTTATTTTACTGTCAAATTGACACTAAGTCTTGTAAATGTATTCACTTTATTTGCCTTTTCTCAGGTGATAGGAAATTCAAAACTACTAAAACTGGCATCTCTGGCTAAGCAGGCTAAGGTGTCTGTGTGTGTGGATAGTGAGCAAAATGTGAAGGACTTGTCAAATGCAGCTGGGACACTTGGTACCAATATTGGGGTCCTTGTTGAGGTAAATGTGGGGCAAGACAGATGTGGGGTGGAGCCTGGCGAGCCAGCCGTCAGTCTTGCAAAGGCTGTGATGAATCTTCCAAACCTTACTCTAAGAGGCTTCCAGGCTTATCAAGGGTAAGAGATTTTCTTATATGGGAACAGATGATGCCTTCCTAGATGGGGAATTGATTATTGGTGAGCTTATGTATATATATACATGTACTGGTAAGCCAGTGGCACAGCAGTGGAGGGGTCAGTATGTCTTACTAGTAACCTAAAAGTAGTTAGATTGAACCCTAGCCACACCAACTCAGCTGTGTAAATGAGTACCAGCTTCTGCTGGGGGCTAACCTGTGACGGATTAATTTCCTGTCTGAGGGGAGTCACAGAATCTCATCCATTGAACATATAAGTGCCAACCTTATGGGCCACTTGGTCTCAAGAAAGAATTTAACATATATGCAACAGCATATAAAGAGGTTTCCAGGTTAATGAAGAGTGAAGGATACACTGATAATAAATCGTCATCCTCAGAAACCCGGGGATTAATCAGTCTTGGATGCTTAGTGAAGACAAACCAACTCCTTCTTACTTTTCTTCACCCCAGACAGACCAACCAAGGGTCTCTGAGGTTGATCTCATGGGGAAAGTTACAGTATACCTTCCTACAGGGTGAGGGGGAGCAGTTATCTGTGAGCACGCTTAGTCATAAACCAGAAAACTCTCTGCCTCTGACTGCACAACTGTAATCTCACCCACCTTTAGTAATTAACAGAAAATTGAAACATTACCAAACAAGATTCTTTGATTCCCATTCCAACATTAAATATCTAAAATTAATGTAATCACTTGCACATCCTCTTTTCGTACATGTGTCATATGCACACATGCCATGTTTGAGGGTTAAGACAGTGAAAACTTGCTTATTAAACCCAAAAGCAAACACTTAGATTTGTTTAATTTGTTGCTAAAAATCTGGAAGTTTTTTTTTGTATAGGTGGAATCAGCATGTCCGCAAACATTCTGATAGAAAAGAAGCAGTAGCAAAAGTGATTGAACAAACAAAAAGGACCTTATCAGTGAGTAAATATTACAGATATTTGTAATTTACATGTATGCTGTGGTAAATCATTTTTTTATTATAGTTAATGAAGGCTGTAGTTAACAAGTCAATTTTAACACTTGGTGCTGGTACTGCTGAGTAAGCTAATATTATTTTACAAATCTATTAAAATACATTATTTTGTGCCAACTGTTTTGGGTGTCTGTCTGTTTGTGTGTGTTTGGAGGGTGGAGGGTGGAGAAAAGGGACACAAAGAGTTTAAATTCCAATCTTCCTATTTTTATTTAGACCCCTTTCCTTCAATTTTGCACCTGTAAATACAATAGGTTGTCATTATGACAAGTTACATAAGTACACAATCACATGTATATGTGATTTAATCAATTTGAGTAACTTGTAATGACTTGTTCCCAGGCCTTTAAAGCTCAGAACATTCCATGTGAAGTAGTGACAGGAGGAGGGACTGGTACTTACATATTTGAGGCAGCAAGTGGAAGTAAGTGAAAGTTTCCTCACGGTAAAATTCTTGGTTCACAGTAGATCTCTAAAACTAACAGAATACTCCGAACTGAAGTAACTTTCTGTCCAAAGTTGAGCTTAATGTTGATAACCAGTGTGATGAAACCTCCGTGTGGAGTTGTGAAAACAGACCTCAGTGTAGTTTGTGTTTTTCTCTATGAAGTTTATTTATTCATCAACAGTATTTATACAGAAAGTCCATTTCAGCGGGGCAAGATTAAATGGAGATCTGTATAAAATAATAATCATGATAATAAATAAATAAAACAAAGATTAACTAAAGTGAAATAGCAAACATGGATAAGGAGTGGTAGAGCATAATTAGGATATGAAACTGATAATTAACAGGGATGATTAAAATAATGTTTAACATTCTGTTTCAAAGTAGAGAAGGACTGTTCGTAGTGTAAGGTTGAGTGTAATCTGTTTGACGATGCGGCACATTTGACTTTTTGTCGTTTCAACCGACTCGAGTTTGCACTGCAGGTGCATTAATTTGTCAGTTCCTGAAAGAAAATGAAATGCCGTATGGATAGGGAATGTCATAATTTTATCGTTTATTGAACAAACTTAGTCAGTGTTTTCCAACTTGTTTCTGAATGACCGAGGCACCGTCCACACTACGCCGGATAATTTTGATTTTCTGTTCACAGATCAGAAAGTGTTTTCCGTGATTTTAAAAAAAAAAAAAAAAAAAAGCTATAAAAAACTTAAAAATAACCCGAAAACAGAAATGAATTGTTAAAAATAAAATGTTGTATCGTTACGTCAACTTTTTGAAAAGTTCCGTTTTCAAAATGTTTTCCGTCCACTGACTAAAACACAAAACCGTTGTTTTGGGAAAGTTCCGTTTTCGGTGAACAATCAGTTATCAGGACTAGTGTGGACGGTAGGCCTAACCGTAAGAATTAAGTTGAGTTTTCGAATTTATCCAGCGTAGCGTAGACGGCGTCTTAATCAAGCTAATTGGCTTCTGTTTGTTTTGTTACAGTTTTTACAGAGGTGCAACCAGTATCCTTTAGTTCATAGAACACATATAGACTACCTCAAGGCAGAAGGCGATATACAGTACGGTCCTTGAATCTGCAAGAAAAAGTCCTGAGAAGTCCTTGAAAAGTCCTTTTATTTCGTGTTGGCTCAAGGATAGTAACCCTGGCCTTCATGTAAGGACGTAAAACATGGCTTACTAACCAAGTTGATTGGAGAATTGTTAAATGCGTTATCTTGTAATAGCTAGACAAAGTATTTAATTACATTTATGCAAACCACAAAGATAAGTATTAATTCATATAAAGAGCTCGACATTAATTAACGCTGGTCCGATCGCCCAAAGGCATTTTTTACCCCTTCGGGCCAGGAACTTTTGGAAAGTGGTGGCCCGATAAGGCCAGCAACGTTTTCAGAAAATTACTGTGAATTCTGTCAATGAGAAAATACCTGGTCAAGTTTTTGATGAACGAGATATAAAGTGAACATTAGGGCGATACTTGTGACATCCATGAAACCAGCAAGGATGAGACTGCGCAGACCACCATCAATAACAACAACAACGTTTATTTGCACTCAAGAGTTACAAAAGTGATAATAATTAAGGGAGGATTTACAATTTGTATGAGAGTCCATCTTGTTTATTTGACTACGCAGACCGCCATCTTTTTCAATTAACTTTGCCAAAGTTAATTTTATCACGTTGGACTGGTGCACTTTCATGCTGGGCAAGTAAATTTTGAATTTTACTTGCCCGATGGGCCAGTGACCTAATATATTTAACGTCGGGCCCTGAATATGGCTCTTGTTCCAAGACGTCAGTTCAAAGGAGCGTTACACTGAAAAAAAGGTTAAAAAGTAGTGTTGGCAAATTAACTATCAAAAAATGTGAATATTTCAAAAATTAAGCGAAGTACAAAAGTGTCTGGATGTATGTTCATGAAAAAAAATAGTAGAAAAAAGTTAAAAAATATAAGGATGAACCTTTGATAGGATGAGAAAGTGGCTCGTGTGGCGGGCTAGGACTGATCATTTGATACCCATGATCCTACGCGCATTTCTTCACCCAGCATGCAATGCTCGAACGGCGTAGTACTTTCCTTGACAGTTTAAAGGGATCCTACATATTTATGGATGCAGACTATGGACGAAACTTGGATGAAGATGGGAAGTTTGTTAGTTACTTTGAGCAGAGTTTATTTGTTCTTAGTACAGTCGTCAGTGTTGCAGTAAGTAGATTTGAAACTCTCTCGAGAGCCGTATAAACCCTTGTGAGTTTAAGGTGAATCCACTGCGGCAGATGGGGAGATGCGGGTGGGGTTTGTTCTCCTCCCCACGTTTTCTCTTCATAACTTTAAAAAAACACAGTAAACAAGAGCAATATCAACAAATTATGAAGTTAATAGTGTGGTAAGCGAAAAATGTTCCGTAGTTTTAGACGCATTTCAAACGATTTCAGAAAAGTATTGTTTGAAGCATTTCCTGTCATCTTGGGTTGAAGGTGAGGCTAGGCGGGCATAACAAAAGGTTTTTAATGCACAATAGTGAGATATATAGCCTGTGTACAAGACGTGAAGATCTTTGAAATATCAGTAGCAATCAAAAAGGGATTGCGTTCTCATTTCAAATATTTTGACCAAGACAGCTTTATGCTACCAACATATCAGTCATAGCTATATTTCTCATTTCTGTGCATAAGGATTGCTTTGTTATGCCAGCCCACCCTCGCTTTCAACCCAAGATGACAGTATTGATTGACAGTAAGTCGACCCAAAACAAAATTCAGCGTTTTTAAATCATCCCCCAGTGCATGAAAGGGTCGCGTGGCGAGAAAAAGGGTCGCTTCATTCAGTTGTATTTCTTCCAATCGTAGTCAGGTTCACGAGCCGTGTTAGACGCCGGGATGAAGGCCATCAGTTTGGACTCGGGAGTTCCTTTGGTGAGTATAAAGTGTTTAACGTTGGTTAACAAACTTATTTGCCTGCCAGTGTCCTTATATGTTATCATTCAAACGTCACTTTCACACCGTTGTGCATGCTCAAAAAAGTTTTTTGACCAGAAAATTTAGTTATTAGCTAAAATATCTACAAACAGGCACTGTGTGGATGCCAATCTAAGTTTTTAGACAGGCAAACAATTTGGATGACACATTTTCAAACTCGGATCGGTAGCTTAATTCCCGCAAATTACTATGAACGGTTTGCATTTACTTAAGTTTCAAACCTTTTTTGTCCAATTGCTTCAAATTCCAACCAGTGGCACGTCTTGACTTTTTCGATCCGTATAAATATATGCCATACTAATTTTAAAAACAACGATACTCCACATTTCCCCAAACTGTTTAGGCTAACTCTCGAAACGTCAACTTTACACCCAACCCTAAGGCGAAAAACATACCATACCAACCTTTATTGATCAAAACACATAAACAGTAGTCAGTAGGATGGTCTGTTTGAGGCAGCGATTCAGTTGCGTTGTAGTTTGTATTTGCTCAGCCTATGGATCGTGTTAACAGTGATGATGTTCCGGGCCGGCATGAAACCTGGACAGACGTGATTTATCAAAGATCACCTGGGTGGATTAACGAACTTCTGAAAAAAAGAATCTTTAATGATTCAACCATGGAAAAGTCCTTTTTATTTCGCACTGTTTGCTTACTGTTGTAAATATTGTTATGCTCATGCGACAGTCCATAAATCTATTTGTTAACAGTGAACTTATATAGATGTAGAGATTGTGGAGGTCGCTGTCCAGAGCATTCTGTCATAAGCTTTATCATTATTGTAGAAGACGTTAGTTGTTGTTGGATAAAACATTAAAAATATTTATTAAAACGTTAATTAAATGATAAAACAATTGTTAAATTCGGTTGTAAAAAGTACATGAAGCAGTATGGGGACATCGCTCTTTCTGTCTGTATGTGAAGCACTGAAAAGCAACCGCCGCAGTAGTTCAGTCACGTTGAACCCAAGAAAACGTCATGTGTAAGCAAATAATAATAATTGAGTAATCAGAGCGTTATACCAGAATACTGGTATAATAAAACGGCTTTTTAATAGCATGTCCACAGGCTCCGTTATTTTTCCCCCGCCCCTCCCCCCACCCCGACACGGGGCCTGGAAGAGGCAATTACGATGTTTCACCACTGGCAAAGAATTGATTCAGGGTCGTCACTGGCATAACTTGATACTATATGCTCTATCTTGTTCAGTAATTTAAATGTTATGATAAGCATTAAAAATCATGATTTCAAGAAATAGACTGTCATCGTCTCATCATCATCATCATCATCTTTATTGTTACTTTTATTATTATTATTATTATCGTCAACGTCATCATTATCACTATTTCTATTATTAAGACATTTGATATAACTGTGATCTACCGTAATTTGATTTCAATTTAAGGTTAAAGACCGTTCGGACTTAACGTTTCATAATGGTGGTGATGAGCATGGGATATTAACTCCTTCGGGAGACCTGGAGGTACGAGATTCAATTAGGGAAGCCGCACATATCGATTTGTTCCACGAGAAACGTCAAACCGATTGCGAAACTGGACTACAAACTACATAATAGTATCATGCATACTTTAGTACTTTAAGGCTGATGCGATTTTACTGTTTTACTGCACTAATTTGGATCAATTATTTTTCATCTTTATGTTTCAGAATTGTCAGAAAACTATCGATTTTTCCAGAGAAACGTCATAGTCAAGAACCCCCTCCCGTATCCCCAAACGTCGGTCTGAAAAAAATTCGACCTAGAGGCAACTTCCTTGCATTATCTTTTAAAATTTGCATCGTTTTCAAAAACTCCTTACTCCAAAACTGTTCAACGTATCGTGCTCAAATCTTTAATAAGTACCAACTTTGCCTTATTTTTCAATTTTTACACACTTTTTGTTTAAATTTTCAATTTGTATTAATGCTACTAATGAAGCAAAGTGTAAAAAAATGACGTGGTACTGAAATCCATCTGTAAACAACCTTAACAAGAGGTGCGTACCACTAATAAGATAGAGATCCAGTACAGTATGCGCCCCGTAACACCTGGTCAGCAGCTCTCTCGTTTAGGCTAAGAAAACTGCTTGTTTTTTTGTAGGTGGGAAATCAGGTGTGGCTAGTCCCAGGCCACTGTGATCCGACCGTCAACTTATACGACTGGATAATTGGTGTCAGAAATGGTATTGTGGAGACCGTGTGGCCTATCACAGGCCGAGGTCCTGGGGTTTAATGACAGGGGCTTCTCAACTACTGGTGTGATGGACCACAAAAAGCTAAGTAAAATCGCAAGTTTGGAAAGGCAACGGGACTATGCACAGGCCGAGGTCCTGGGGTTTAATGGCAGAGGCTTCTCAACTACTGGTATAATGGACCACAAAAAGCTAAGTAAAATCGCAAATTTGGAAAGGCAACGGGACTATGCACAGGCCGAGGTCCCAGGGTTTAATGGCAGGGGCTTCTCAACTACTGGCAACGGGACTATGCAACACCCAAGATGTTTACATAAAATATATGAAACCGTGGAACTAAAAGTCTCAAAATACAGCCCTGGGAAACCTGGAAAAACAGAATTAATCAAGAAAAGGTCTTGGAAAATGAGAGAGATGTGTGTGAATGAACTGAAAACATATTATCTGTTGATGGCAAACAGCTTCATGATTCGTCAGCTCTCAGGATATTTTCAGAATTTTAGGTTGTCTAACTGGAGTTCGTGGAAGGTCGTGGAAGGTTATAGAATCTAGATTTTGAATTTGTATACCAGCGGCCTGTATTGTTGAAACGTTTTACCCGAAGGGACTAAGAACATAATTTTCTTGTCTAAAAAAAGTTCTCTAAGAACTAGATGCAAACCAGAGAGTGGAAAAATAAATGTTTTTTCCTTGAACAACATTTTTTCTTTTTTTATTGAACAGTTTACGGGTTCAGGCGACACTCACAACAACTGACTAGTGGTAAATGACTTTTAAAATTACAAAAACAGAGAGATATCAGTTTTTTCGAAAGTTAGACAAACGAAAGCCAATATTAAATAAAATGTTTCGTTGAACAACAAAAGTTGATATGGTATGCTTTTCGCCTTTGGGATAGGTTGAAAGCTGACGTTTCGAGCATTAACCCTTCGTCAGAGCAAACTGACGAAGGGTTAATGCTCGAAAACGATATTAAATAAACGTTCAAAATCCTGTCCCAGTCAGGTTACATAATTAGTAGCAAGAATATTTAAGAAATCGTCCATGCTTAGCGTGCGTCTATCGAGTTATGGATGCACGCGGGAAGTTTTGAGAGCACGGGAGAAAGCGTAATGAGAAACACGAGGCGCAGCCGAGTTCTTCTCAAGCTTCTCGAGTGCTCTCAAAACTTCCCAAGTGCTTCCATAACTCTCATAACCTTTTATTTTTGAAGTTTAGTTGAAAATTATATTTGTCAGATTTTGCCGGTCCGACCTGGTCAGTTCTCAAGTGGAACGTGACAAATATTGGAACCGATCATGGCGACTGACCGAGTTTATGGATTAGAGTCGATCGTTCCTCTGCCGTCCTAGCCGGAAAAAGCGCGTGAATTTGATATGTCTGACGGGTATGCCTTGACTTTCCCGTTGACCCTTTTAGCCTCAAACACGATTTATAAAGTGTTTCTAAATCCTTCTTAACTGCACCATGCTTCCTTTTAAACTGTTCGGCAGACACCGCTTTTCATATTAAATAGTTTGCTGCAGGTGATCAGATCCTTTATTCTCACAACCAAGCACCTTTTTTGTATTAATGTTGTAAGGAGAAAATACATGTTGATAAACAGTTTTGGGCTGAAAGGGTTAATATTGGCAGAATCAATTCTCTCGGGGCGGCCGGACCAGTATCTCAACTACTGTGTAGAAACCCATTTAACTACAGTCACAGTGTGTCTGACAAATTCTGTATTACATTTTCCTTTGATGTACGATTAATTTCCGTTTCAATGCGTTATCAAACAATTTTCTCTATATAAATATTTAGCAAATAATGTAAATTTACCATTTTCCGTGAATGCAGGCACTTATAATGCATTTATATATTGCACTTTGACCTCGATGTGTTTGTTACCATTGGGTAAATTCTTTAGTGGAATGAGGCCCTGCGTGTTGCTGTTTCGGGAATGCTCCAGCAGGCTTTTTGAGTAGTGGTTTCTTCTCCAGGAGCAGAGAATCTTCAGAAAGGCAGCACGAAAGTCTTTATTTCTATGCGTGTAAATTATTGGATTTACCATGGAGCCGCTGTAGTGCATCCACTTTACAAGCGGGATCATAATCTTGAACGGCACCTTACAATGCCGACAGTACACAAATACTAGCAGCGTGACAAAGAAAGGCAACCACGCGATCACAAAAGCCAGAATTACTACCGCTAGCGTTACGGCTATACGCACTTCCCGCGCGATGGAGCCAACACGCCGCGCGCGATAACGCGCAATTTTAAAAATAATGGAGTACGCTATGAGAATAATTAGCAGAGGGACAAAGAAACTGGCGTTACTGACGAATAGCGGATACCATCCTGTGCTGTGATCGACAAAGTCGAGGAGGGCAACGATAAGTGCGTAGACCCATGTTGAGCCCACACACAGGAAGATGGTCATTTGACTAAGGTTGCGGTGTATGGCGGGAAAAGTCACCGAGAGGCAGCGTTCAAGACTGATCATGACAAGATTGGCGATGGACGCTGTCCCGCAGACCATGTCGTAAGTTATGTAAATTTTGTAGATAGTTGCATTAGGATCGGCAGAAACTGCAAAAGAGGACAAAAATGTTAGTACGTCTTTAACCATATCTGGTCCGGTGGGGAGAAACTCGCAACTCCCCCACCCCCCACCCACCCACCCCAAAAAAATGTTTTTTTAATTTTATTATGCACTCGAGAGAGCTGGTAATACCATATTGGTGACTTTTCCTCAAATTTTACGGGCAACATTTTGTAAGACATGACATTTTGATGACGTGATAATGACGTAATCGTCACTTAGTGTATTAGTATCAGATTTTGTAGAACATTGGTTAATTAACCAATTTGCCAAATTTCGTTGAGATAGAACCGATAGTAACGAACTTATGATTGGGGGCCGATTTGTTCTCCCTTCCCCCTCCCTCCCCGTGCCACTCACAAATAAGCCTAGCCTGGACAGGGGCTAACTCCAAGTATCAGCTAATATAAAAGTAACGGGACAGCAGTAAATGCGCCAGTCGGTGCTTACTATTTCATGCTTTCGTTGTTGGTATATTATTTTGCCAAACAGTTCGTTTAGATGGGCAATTTAGCACATATAGGTTAACCAGACCAAAGGTATAGAAATTCACCCAATATTTTAAGTAAAAAGATAATCTCTGTTAATGGCCTGATGTCTCTCCCTCCATGCTTTATTTTCTACCTAAAACTCCTCTCACCCAAGGAACACCTGGGTTTTAGGATGCATTTCCGCACCCCTCCCTCCTTCCAAAAAAGGGAAATTCACACATCGATATATCATGTGCGAATGTATTCTTAATAACTGTTAGTTGTCCCATGGTTCACACTACTCCTGGAATTCCTGGAAAACTCCTGGAATTTTGTAATTTTCTTCCAGGGCCCTGGAAAACT
>JANSTQ010155974.1:0-11265 GCA_026167885.1 Bergia puertoricense
GCAGTAGCAGTAAGAGTAGCAGTAGCAGTAGTAGTAATAGTGGTAGTAATGGTAGTAATAGTAGTAGTAGTAGTAGTAGTAGTAGTGGTAGTAGTAGTAGTAGAGTAGTAGTAGTAGTAGTAGTAGTAATAGTAGTAGTAGTAGTAGTAGTAGTAGTAGTAGTAGCAATAGTAGTAGTAGTAGTAGTAGTAGTAGTAGGTAGTAGTAGTAATAGTAGTAGTAATAGTAGTAGTAGTAGTAGTAGTAGTAGTAGTAGTAGTAATAGTTGTAGTAGTAGTAGTAGTAGTGGTAGTAACAGTAGCAGCAGTAACAGTAGCAATAACAGTAACAGCAATTCAGCTTTTGCCAAAGCATAAAATTCAACAGAAAAAGAAAACGAAAAAGCGACTATTACAAATAAGTAAAAAAAAGTTAAAAAAGAACTAATCAATTATTCAAATTTCTTTTAATTTCCTTTTCTGGTTAAATTTGAGTTCGTAGCTATTCAAAAAGACATTTTTAAAACAAAACATGAAGTACAAAGCGCAAAGAGTAATACTTGCATTCTAACTCGAATTATAAGAAGCTTTGTTATTCAAAATTCCTCAGTAATATGGTCTTAATGTTGCCTTTAGTATTATGCTTTGTAATGTCAACTTTTTGTAAAATAGTTGTACACTCTGTAACAAATGCAGTATTACTTTTGTGAAGGTAATCACACCATTGATTGGCTGTTCGGTGGAAATAAGCGCACAGTTAGGATATTTGTCTCTGATTTGTAGTAAAATTATGGAAGAACTTTACAGTCTAATAGCTCTGTTAACGATCGCGTGCAAACCTTGAGTGGGAAACTACTACATAAGTATTAACATACTTAAAGTTTTGTACCCACGCATACAAACACATACACATGAAACCTTTGCACCCGCCAACCACCCCTCCCCCCCCACACACACACACGAGCGCTTATATATACAACAGTCATATACACAGTAGACACATAATCATACAAAATACAAATTAATAACCTTTGATCCACTGATCGCAACATCAAGCTCCCAGCTGATTGCGACACACGTGATTTCATCATCATGACCATATAAGGTATGTAGAGGTGTTCGCCTCATTTCCTGCGCTAGTCCGGCCTGGTGAGCCACAGTCCAGATGGTGGAGGTGGTGTCACGTGACCCACACATCAAATGGCGGCCATCATTGTCGAGAGAAAGGCACGTGACAACGTCTGACATAAAGAAGGGTTACATAAATGCTGAAGTGTGATTGGAGCATTAGCTGGGCTCACAAACCTATTCTGGCATTGAATTCAAGCAGTTTCACGTGTTTATCTCAAAGTTGAATTCGAAGTTGACGGACGAACAAATTACAAGCAAAGACTTTCTATGCGAAAGACGTATTTTGTTTCTTTACCAGATAATTATTAGAGGAAGAGAAACTGGATTGCAGACTCCATTAACAACTTTTAAGGATCGCCGTACAAACCCAACTGAAAACTTTTCTCTCATTGAGTAATATCAAATATTATAAAACACAAACCTCTAATTACTTAAATTTCTCGAATAACAAAAACAGATAAAAATAATATAATAATAATAATAATAAAAAAGATGCGCATTACAAGCTACAGATAAAAAAGGAATATAGATTAATAACGACTCTAGCCATAGCAGCTTGATTGGCACAATACAACTTGTAGCATGATAAGACATCATTGACTCGCAGCGTTGAACTGTTAAAGATAAAGAAATGAACACGTAATCACGGCTGAACCAACTTTCTCAAGTTTTTGAAAATTAGCTCTTATAAATAATAATTATCCCCCAAGTGGAGAGTATTATTGGTAAATATCAATTGCTAGGTACCGTAGGGGATAAATATTTTAGTATTAACCAAACAGGTGAATAGCACTTTTAAAAATAATTTATTTCCATTTTTTGCAACAAAAAGAGTTAGCGAAAAAAAGCCCCAGTCATACGCAAGTCAATCTCGCGCGCGCGCTCGTTTCATGCATGAGTGACCGAAGTTAATAGCATAGGATATTCGGTGTTTGATGAACCAATCAGAGCGCGCGAAAAGTGTTATTCACCTGTTTGGTTAATACTAATACGAGATATATAACACTTGGTAATACACTTACCAGTGTGAGCGACAATTCTGGTCAGCAGTCTTCCTTTGGAAGAAAAAACCCGTATACTATTGTCCCAGTGTCCAACAGTTATTATAAGCTTTGCATCATGGGTAATGGCAAACAGCTTGGGCGACTTCATGAGGTCGGGCGCAAATGGGCCTGCTAAGCATCGACGCAACCTTAAAAGAAAGAATGTGGTTGTTTGGTATCTGTGTAGCTAATGGCTAGGTCGTGAAAATACACAAAGTGTGTGTCAATGCTTTGGAGACTGGCTTCGGTTGTGTTATAGCTTGGAAGACTGAATTCGATTGTGACAAGGCTTGGAAAACTAAGTTTGAAACATGGAACATTTGCATAACCTCATGTTTGTAAACAAGGAAACAACTCTTTCTGGTGAAAATATTCCAACAAAACAAAAACAGGCTCCGTAGACAATTATCAAACCTAAACTCCATGACTTTGCCGTGACTTTATATGACCTAAATTTCATATTTATGGAGGTGGAGGGATTGGACGATTTTCCAAGCACAGAATCAAAAAACTTTACAATCTCTACTCTTGACATTTGTTTATTTTCATAATACCTCCTTCTGGTGTCTCAAAAAAATGTTAACCTCTTACATAGTCCCTACTATCAGTCTGAAAATAACATAACCCTTCCTACACCAACCCATAAAACTTCCTAGCCCCCCACCCACCACCCCTTCAAACAATCCACCCTTCCTCCCATAAATAATGACCGTTCCCTTAACAAGATTGTACGAATGGAAGTGGATTGCATTTTACTAAACTCCAGTTGAATTCTTTCCTCCAAGATGGCAGAAATCAAATCTAACTGAAATATCAAATGTTGTGGTCAGGCTACCTTCTGGCATAACATTCAATTCGTCTTGTTCTTTGAACGTATCTGGTAATATCTTGAGATACTTGACCCACATTAGTGAAATTTCTCACTATATTTGTGAATATAGAATACAAAAGAATTGCATAGTTGAAACTACTGTAGTCCTCAAAAATTGGTGGCTTTCACAAATTAAACAAATGTCAGGTCAAAATTGTAAGATTGAAAACTGAGTTATTTTATTTGTAGTACACAATTTGGGACTCACTTTCCTACAGCTAATGATGGGTCCAACTCAAATGTGAAAGGATGCATTCGGCTCTTGGAATACGGCAACCAGTCTTGCGTTCCCAGAATTCCACTCTGGCTGATAGTTATCATTTGGTCTGGCATACCGGTATGGATCAGACTGCGAACTTGAATCTTTGGGACAGCGGTAAATACCAGAGGATCTTTGGCATTAGCGACCTGGAGAAACACAAGTATCTCAACGTAAGAGATTTACGACCAACTACTCTGATCCGTTGCGCTTGCTAATGTTTTAAATGACGTGTGAAGTCGACCTCTCCCAAGGCCGTAGGAATAGGGATGGGGGGGGGGGTCGGCGGGTAGGAACTCCCCCTCTACCCCCAACTTTCGGAGCATAATAAACAAAATGCAGGCTCGAGCGCTCCCAGCTTTCGGGGCGTATGAAACAAAATGTTTTATTTTCGAAAACCTCTTTTGCCTTATTCAGTTTTTCAACCTCCCCCCCCCCCTCCCCATCCTCTCCTCCACTCTGGAAGAGACATTATTCAGCTGAACATATTCGACTCAATACTTCAGCTTAGCTCATCTCCGTGAATTTCGTGGACCATGAAATATAGTCTCGAAAAGGATCACGGTAGTTGATCGCAAGTCTTTAATGAAATGTACTAAAACAAGAAGAAAAAAAGGAGAAGAAGAAGGAGATGAAGAAGGAGAAGAAGAAGGAGAAGAAGAAGAAGAAGAAGGAGGAGGAGGAGGAGGAGGAGCAGGAGGAGAAGACGAAGATGAAGAAGGAGGAGAAGAAGATGAAGATGAAGAAGAAGAAGAGGAAGAAGAAGAAGAAGAAGAAGAAGAAGAAGAAGAAGAAGAAGAAGAAGAAGAAGAAGAAGAAGAGGAAGAGGAACAAGAAGAAGAAGAAAGAGAAGGAGGAGGAGAAGGAGAAGGAGAAGAAGTTGGAAGTGGAAGTTTTACAACTGTTCGTCCAACATTGTGGGCCCTTTTGAATTTTCAACGAAAATCCTGGAAAACACTGCGTCTTCATTATTAGGATCTAGACTACAGTACTTGCATAATATGCCCCAGTGGCCATAAACAATAAACTTCAAATCGAGGACAAGTTCTAAGTTCTCATACATTTGCTATATTTTGGCCTTTCTGGCGTCGTCTCGAAGTTTTTGTTCTTGGCCACTTGGGTGTATTATGAAAGTGATCTATGATCCGCGGATTTTGAAACTGATGAATTGAAATTCATCTACACATTAAGCCACACTACATACATTAACAGAGTAAGCTTTCCACTTGTCGAAGCTGCATAAGATGCTAGCCATTGGTTTTGCAGTTACGCCCACGTTCACTATTTTTGTTGCAGCGGCGTCCTCGGGCGACATGCGCTGCGGGTGAGGTTCGGTTAGTAGCTGGGATGGAGTCTGGCCAAAGTTGTTGATCATTCCTTCAGTGGCTTCTCGCTCAAACGGATCAGTAATGGCGTCAAGATCAACGGCTCCTGGACGACATAACAATAACATGAACAATAACAATAACAATACCAACAACAACACAACAACAACAACAACAACAATAATAATAATAATAACAACAATAATAATAATAATATTAAAGCCAGTGGAACCAAAACCTGTCCTTATAAACCAACAACAAGTTGTGTATTACTTCAAATATGACCAGTGCGAGGCTGGTTATGTCGGCTGTACTTGCTATACTTGTTAACACTTGCACGAACGCGTGGATGAACACGGAGGCAACACCGCTATTGGCGAACATTTGCGCGAACAGAACATGGACTATTCTAGCCTTCCAAAACATTTCAGAGTCCTTAAGAAGTGTAAGAACAAGTGGGACTGTCTCATGTACGAGATGCTTTTTACTAGAGATTTGAAACCGAATTTGAACAAACAGAAAGACTCGATCAGCTCAAAGCTTATTTTAATATTTTAATTTTTAGCTTAGCTAGTTTTTAATTTTCCTCACACTTGATGCCATTTTCAATCTTCTGATCTCCTTAGTACACGTGTATTTATTGTAATAGCGCTATTGTTCTATTTTATACTTATGTCTCATTGTAAAACTTCATTTTTATCTTGAGAATGATGTCGAGCAGACATCGAAACGTCGATACGTCAGTACTTTTTATTACAAATAATAATAATAATAATAATAACGATAACGATAACGATAACAATAACTTTACTATACACAAAATGAATATATATAAACACTTATCGTTTCACAGCTGAATATAAAATGTCGTTTCTGAACCAACTGATTCAACTCATTTTACAATGCATGTCACCGACACTGCAACCGCACTTCCAACATCACTACCAAAAACGTCAACACATACATTTAATTTTCTGTCATTTTTCTGTTACTGTCGCCCTCTATTACTGCTGCTACGACACTGTACTGTTACCATCTTTGTTAATGTCACTGTCATTACAAGTTACTCTCTCTTTCTGAATCTGTCGTGTAACTATTACAGTGACAATTTCCAAAGGGAACACTCGTCCCTTACCTTCATACGTGCAGTAATAGAACACATTCATGGCCTCAACAGCAGCAGGGCCTTTCTGTTTGTAGCCAAATATCAAGTCTATCCACTGGTGAAGGTTTTGTGAGACGTGCTCGGATTCAAGCGCTTGGCGGTGTTTGTACACGAAGTCCTCGGCCGATGAAGCCCACGGTGGCAACACGACATCATCAATTTCCTCATCACTGTGCAATCGCCCTAGATCAAACTTGTTCATATTCATGAACATCTCTGGGAAGTAGAAAAATTCTGGAATCAGTTCTTTGACGTCACTGCCCTTGTCGTAAATGGAGTCCCACAGGCTGGCCACATTGTGGAACTGTCGGTTGGCACAGTCGAACTTGCCGCTCTGGAGGTGAATATGCAGAGTTGTGAAGGGCTCCACACGGATCAGGTAATGGAGAACACCAGCTGCATTCGAGTAATGTGTGCCATAGTGAAACTTGGCGATGGTGCCTGTGGGATCCTCAAAATCCGTGTACCTGTAATAAAAACAAAACAGGAAAATGGAAAAAAGACTGTGATAGTTTTCACTCCATAGTGCAAGAAACGACATTCATAAACGTCTAAAAAACCTCCCATATGCAAACGTGTTTAAAATCGACTCTCCAAATACAGAAAATCCAAGAGGCATAAGAACCGCTCAAAAACAGTCTTTGTCGTCAGCAGTTTTACAATTGTGTAGAAATTTTAGGCAGATCGTCGAGACGTAATTGAGGGTGTTGAAGACGGCAGGCAAACTCGTCTACAAACTACTTTTATCGTGACTACAGCATCATATCTCGGCTACCAAATACAACCTTGCTCCACAACTTCGCCAGCTTCTATGAACTCGGAAACGTTCCATTTCCCCTGGTTCATTTAAGCATTTTTCTGACATCAATGCAAATCACCATTAAAATACAGATAATAGGCTTAATAAGTTCTGCTTGTAAAAATGGCTTATTCATTGCTCGTAAAAATTACTTTATCAGAGTTTGTGACTCTTTTTTGAGTCCCTAAAACCATACAAAACGAGGTAATTACAAACGCAGTTTCAGATTCCTGATGTAGTTTCAATGGTCGCGATAACACCAGATTAACGAGCCCAAAATGCAAATGCTTTGTGCTAAAAAATGGAGGATCAGTTTAGTATTTCTACTGCTCACTGCATTTTATTTTATTTATGCTCAAATTCTGCCAATTAAATTGTTTATTATACGGGCATTCTGCTTTCAGCCCTAACTGGGCTTCTCTGTTCGAAGTTGCCACTGATTAAAACGACTACAGACTCGTTTTTGCGTTGTTAGCCTCGACTTGATGTCAACTATTCATAAATACCAATGCAGTTATGAGCTAATCACAACTCTGTGTATTGATGGAGGTTCGGATCTCAATGGCAATTATGCATATTCAACACTAAGTCGAGGTTAACACTGAAAATGAGCATATAGCATCTACATCAGTTGTTCCTTTTAATTTTTAGTTCCTCTTTCAACTTGTTTTAATATAAATTTTGATAATTCTGATCTTGGTGGGGTCGGGAATAGATTCTAGACTTATTGGTACGTTTGGGTTGGATATGGGGATGGGGATGGGGGTGAAGTGTAATTGTTATCTTTGTAATATTTTAAATGATCACCATAGTTTTTCAACATCGTATGTTATTTAAGGGCCATTTTAAATTATCCTTGTGATAGTCAGTGTTACCCTTTTCAAATAAAGTTATCATCATAGCCATTGTATTCAGCAGTAATTGGGAATACGAAAGTGGGTAATTTTATCAGCGGCTTATTAAGCCGAATATAGTTGCAGCGCGGGTTACCTGGCTTGTACTTCTGCTACCTTGGCAGGGTTGAGGATACCGACCGGTTTGGACAGATCTCTGTACACGGAAGGGTCTGACAGGTCCAGCTGCTGACACGAGTAGTCGGACAAAATCCAAGGAAACACCGGGTATTGGCTCAGGTCATTGTATGTCCTACCAGCAATAGTATTTAACTGCATTAAGTATTCGAAATTGGAAATCTCGCAGCGAACCCATTTCTGGGTGAGGCCCGATGCCTTTAGTAGCTGGGCTGGGGACCGGCTGCCAGTGTAGTACAAGTTGGGCGGCTTAAGGGACATCACCTTCTTGTACACCATATTTCGTGTCTGTGAAGAGGTAAAAACGAGATCAACAACCTCCGCTTTTTGTTGTTTTGAGTAGCTCTATTTCTTGTATTAAAACGTATTAAGCTTCCTCTTACTGCATTTCACCTTGAAGTGCTAATATGAGGAACGACACTTTGTTTAAAGGACTCGAGAATTTCAAAAGGCTCTACCGCTGCGAAATGAAAAAAGTATTGGAAAGAGATCATAACGTTTACTTTTGAACTCATTTCGAATGCAAGGAAGTGAGTGGGTTTCAAGCTTTCTCATATTGCATTTCACCAAACAACTCTGTATTAGAACTAATATATGGAACACTGAACTCGTTGTTTTAAAGGAATCGAGAATTTCAAAAGGCTCTGCCGCTGCCAAGGGAAAAAAGTATTCGGAGGAGATTACAGATTCTATTTTTAAACTCTATGCTTATTGGGGCTGGAAGAGTTTTATACAGTTTATTTTGTGAGTCTACATTTTAAAAACGTAAAGTAGGCTAATTAGTTTAATTTTCTGTGGTATTAAAGTATTCTTAAGGTTTTCTGTTGCCTGTTTCAGAGAGATCCCTGAATCAAGCGATGTGCTTAACTTTGTTTTGTCAGTTATACGGATACAAGTTTTCATTTAAAGTAACTTCAGAGATTAACGCACAATATGCACTTACATGATCGAATCAACAATTCAGTTTAACCAAAAAACAAAAAGTACCTCTTTGTCAAAGTTGATGAAGTAGTTCGTCTGATCCACCAGGAAGAACTCCAACGCGCTTCTTCTCAAATTATAACGACGGAGATGAACTTCCCGCAGTTCTGTCAGAGCCCACTCAAAGTCTCGGTCAGCGATGTTTCTGTTATCAGCGCCACCATTCCTGCTGGTGTAAAAGTAGACCTGTATGTTGGTGATTTCTAGTCTCCCCGGAACCACATCCATCAGTGTTATCAGTTCACACGCCACAGAGAGGAGTTGCTTCTCCGTCAGAGTATGTCTTCGCTCAGTACTTGGACTGCAAACAGATAAAAGAAACAAATCCTGCTAAAATCTAGCGACATTTTAAATCAACTAGTTTAATTACCAACATCTTCAAATATTTCACATGTTTTGATTCGTTGAGAAAACTTACTCTGAAAATCTTCAGAAGAGTTTAAAAACTCTGTGAAGAGAACATTTCTGGGGGAGTGGCTGGCAAACAAGGGGTTTTTGTTACAGATCTTGCAATATTTATAGATTTTATGAGTTTTATTGCCGTTTTCATAGCTTTACAGATTTTTAGTTTCTTTATACCGCCTTTTATGAAGCATTATAGAGTACATTCTTGATAAATTACTGTACTTTTAAGATACCTGCGGCATTGTAAACTACCCTAAAAAGCCCCTTGGGGAAAAGGAGCTACGCGTAAGTATATGTATGTATAGCAGTTTCTACTGGTTAAGTCGAAGAAAAGCACAGAAAACCATTTGGCGTTCTCTGTTTAACACAATTTTTGCTTACATTCGGGCAGAAACGAGCCTGTGCTATAAAAAGATAGCCAATAAGAAAACAGGAAAACAAATGCGGAAGTTTCGGCCCAGCGTTTACCGCCAAAATATCTAACCAGTAGATACACGGAAATACCAGTCATCTCTATGCTGTTGGAACGGAAATACATGAAAAATACTGACATGTTTGGAGGGCGATACACTGACATTTCTGATTTGTTAGTAGGGCTACACATAAACTCCATTGATCCATTTTGAGGACTTCAAATACACATAAACACTATACTAACCTTTTTGGAGGGCTATCAGTGTTGGAAGGGCTACAAATGGAAATTACAGAATCATTAGAAGGGCTATACACGAAAAATACTAACCTGTTTGGTGGACTATATGAGTTTATTGACTCCTCATTTTCTCCATCCAGCTTGTCATCCACTGCATCACGTACAACTGCCTCCTTGGCGACTTTTAAAGGTAACGTTTGCTCCTTCTCGTCTACCTCGGACCCAGGCCCAACATCCACTTTGTCCCGCAAACGGCTTGCTTCTGTGTGCGGATCGAACGAGTAGTTTTGTGTCAGCTTTAGGCGCATGCGTTGAAAAGTTTCAGTTGTAGATAACTTCCAGTGCACTTCGCCAGGTGTTCTAAGTGGATATTAATAAGGTTTCGGTTTGGTAAACGAGATCGATATTTCACTTTCACCCACTTCATTCGCTGCGTACAATATTTCAAAAGAACTATGACTGCTAAAGACGATATTAACGCAATGAGTCGGTAAAAAGCGGTAAATGTTCTCCCAACACTCTTTTTAAGATATAGTAAAAGCGCTTTCTAATCAACATAAAAAATTATATAAATTCTGTTACTCTAGATTAATCTGATTAATTTTCCATTTATGGGATTGGACTTCATTGAAAACAATATTACGCTTACTTCGTTAAAATGAAACACTATTATCATGATTTTGATTGTGACTGTATAATCACGATTATGATACTAAGATTACAATACAGGGTTTGTATGCCTTAGCAATATCAAAGTACCAGGATTTCCCAGGAGTATCTGAGAGTCTTCCAGGAGTTGCCTTGTCTAGTAGTATTTTGAGGCTGTACCACATAAAAGCATATTTGTTTGTTTGTTTGTTTGTTTACCACGAGAAAAGATTTACAAGTTTACATGAACAGAGTTAACGACAGATTATATTGTGAGAAGGAAGCCTAAGTGAATCTATTAGCCTTACGTTAGTTTAAGCTTCTTCTCTAATATACAAAGGTTTGTCTAATGATACTGGATCAGATTGAATGAGTACAGTATGAGCATGTTTAGATACATAATCAATATTTACTGTAAAGGGTAAGTTTTAAGTTTGTTTTAAGCAAAGCGACTGAAGGGAAGTTAACAATATCTTCACTGAGAGAATCAAACAGTTGTGCACGTGTATAGATAATGCTTGGCCAGAACCATCGGAAGTTGATGATTCTAATGAAATAATCTAAACATGAGATGGGAACAGGTAATTTTACAAGTTGCAGGAGTCAGCATGAAATTCCAAGATTTTCCAGGAATTTCAGGAGGTGAACTGATTATGATACTGGTTATTATCACGATAACAATTGTGGCTGTGATTATGATTGTAACTGGTTAAAATTATGATTAAATGTGATTAGGATTAGGATTACAATTGTAAATGTGATTATTATTATGATTATAATTATGATTATGATTATGAATATGATTATGAATGTGATTGTCATTATGATTATAAATGTGATTATGACGATGATTATAATTGTAAGAATGATTATTATTATTATGATTATAATTATGATTGTGATTGTGAATATGACTATGATTATGATTGTGATTGTGAATATGATTATGACTGTGAATGTGATTGATTATGATTGTG
>JANSTQ010155996.1:0-21503 GCA_026167885.1 Bergia puertoricense
TGTAGTGTGTTGATGTATATGTGGGTTTTCCTGGGCAGTTTTTCTTTCTGGGGTTGGATTGGAAAGCTTATAACTCAACACGCGCCTTTCTACCTAAGGATCAATTAATGATTCACAGGATAAACCAACTTAGGAATCAGCAACGCGCCAGGATCCGAAAGGATACAGGCTTATTTATATTAATCTTAGTATTAATGAACATGTTACGTTGCCAGCAAAGTTGTCGCGGTAGTGTAGAGGAAACATACCCGGCTAGTAGTTAGGGGGACGTGGGTTTGAATCCCATTCGTGGCAACATGTTTTTTCTTTCAACTTTATTCTACATATGAATTTACAGGATGGGTTTCTTCGTTTGTTAAATAATACAATATATATATATATATATATATTTATATAATAAATAAACAAGCAGACACGGTTGTCGTTTGACTCCGGGTTTCGTACAGGTCTCACGGCCTGCACTCTTCAGTGACTATACACGGAATGACTTAATTACAAATTGCATCAAGTTCCGTTCCTCAGTGAGTTCATTTAACATTCTTTAGCAAGAACTTGTCTTTGTGGCGGCACTTTTCAATTAGTTCAGAACAATTTTGTTTCGTACGGGTCCCGTACTGGGGCCCGCACTCATCAGTGAATTTTACAGAGTGTTAGTAATAAATTTCGTTGCATCTTAAAACGCTCATTTTACGTTCTTTAAGAGAAATTTGTCACTGTGTCTACACTTTCTAATTAACTCAGTTCTTTTGTTCAAGGTTGCCGCCTTGGGATGGCAAGTTATATAGAACTTTTCTGCTATACAAAGTGGGCATCGCTTTGTTCTGTTGGAATAGCGTGGTATATGTTTCAGAGGCATTTATTTTGGCTAGATGCAGTCGGATATACAGACGACAGCAAAAGCAAAAATTAAAACGCAGGCTATGCTATAATATTTTGCAAACTTAGCAAAAATGAAAGGGCTTACGAATTTGTTTTTGGTTGTTTGTTAAAAACTCTACTTTAATGCCCCTATCATTGTTTAGCACTGGAGGGCGAGAGGGGAGAGGGTGCGGGCAATGGGCGGGGATTTAACCTGATTTATGTTGCCCTTGAACAAGGATTTGAAAACATTATCAGTCCTCGGGGATGAGCAATTTAAACTCTGATCAAGAACCTGGGAACGAAAAGGGTCTCCAGAGAGGCCTAGAACTGGTCTCGTATAGACATGCCAGCCTTTTTGAGATCGACTTTTAAAGGATTTGGTTATATGTCTTGAATATGACTTTTCATATTGTGCATTCTTTGTCAAAATCAATCTTTAAGACGTTATTTAATTCTCCACTCGATGCCTTTCCAGACAACCATGCCGAAAGCACCAAGCTAATTGTATTTCAGTATAAACTAAGCATCAAATAAACTTTTGTCTGCTCCTCGCAAGATACTTCTTATTGTGTTGTAGAACTACCGAAAAACTGCCAACGTTCAAACATTATCTCCAGCAGCTTAAATTATATTATAACTTAGTGCAACAGGAAAACAAAAACCTAAAAAAGGATCAAGACCCCATCTATCTATGCGATTTTTCAAACTCTTTTTATTTTAGTCTGCGGAAGAACGTTGTAACAGAAATATGGAAAGAAAGAAAAAAATGTTATTTAAAACCGAGTATGTTATACGTCATTGTTTCTCTGTTTTTTCAGTTTTATAAATATATATATATAAAACTAGGAAGTGGAATTTTGTCTTTTAATTTCTCACCTTCAACTATACATAGTCCGCGAGTAGTCCCAAAAATCTATCGTTTCGTGTTCCAAATCTTCATTTTCTGAATCAAGGATGGCCGATTTGTGGTTGATTATTTAAATTTGGAAAGATTATTCATTTGTACTCGTATTTGTATTCAAGTTCGTGTTCGTGTTTGTGTTCTTGCTCATGCTCGTGCTCGTGCTCGTGTTCGTGCTTGTGCTCGTGTTCGTGTTTGTGTTTGTGTTTGCGTTTGTGCTTCTGTTTCTGGAGGTTTGCCTGTTTTCAGTGGGAATAGTATTCAATACTTGCATAGTTGAATAGTTTTCAATACTTGCCATCTTTCCACTTCGGGCGGCGGACAGAGAATTAGTGGCTGTGTAGTTCAGCAAAGCACCTTGTAAATTTAGTGGGCACTGCATTCTCTACTGATCTGGGTTTCTCCTCTGAACAAGGCCAAGACGAGCACAAGCACGAACAACAGCTCCGGCACAAACGCACAACATTAATGGCAATTGGAACAAGAACCACAGCAACAAATCACAGCCACAACTAAAACTATTAGCATAAACATAATCACAACCGCAACCACAAAACAGCAACAATAACAACAACAACAACCAAAGTCCGAGCTAAACCCAAATCCAGACACAAATAGAAAACCAGACCAACAGCCAGATCCATAACCAGACCAATCCCGGTACTAAAAACAATGCCAGAATATTGGATATGTTGTTTTATTGTATCTATTTCACATATATTTTTGGGTTTAATAGGTTCCTACTAACAAACGGTGTTTCATACTCTTGTAAAGGTTTCTCGGTAAGAATTACATTCAAAGGATTGGAAAACGAACTTTTTTTGGACTAAACAAGTTAACAGGCTTGTAAGTTTTAAACATAATATTCAGTGATTTGAGACTCATAAGAATTGTGTGCACTTCTAAACCGCCAAAGGCACCGGGAAGGAATGTCTTCAGTGTGACCCACTTATATTGTTTTTATAGGAGTATATTAATTAGTACCATTGTGATGGAGTGTGATGACATATACGACAACAGAGACATTTGTAGTTATAGGAATGACGAACGCAATTTTGCAGCAGTAAAGTTAGCATTATCCACTGGAAATAGGAGCTATCTTTTTTATAAACAAAAATCTATTAGATAGAGGAAACTTTGTACCCTAACTGAAAACGTTTCAGTTGCTGCATGACTGTTTTGCACTAAAACGACTCTCGTTCTCTTTCACCATTTTGTTGCTTGTGAGACCAGGTTGTGTTTATAGATTACAACTAGGTTTCACATCTGCATAAAGACAAATTTCGGATGTATTTGTTGTTGAAATGGCAACTACTACTTTCTATTTCGTAAACTCATTTTTCGAGAGCTCTGTAGGAAATAATTATGATTTTTTTTGTTGGTCAAGTTTTTAAGATTGCCATACACCCAAAAACAAAGACAGTAATGGTCGGGGAGTTATGTGCCTTTCCCCACTGGGGGTCTGTGAGAGGCAATATGTTTGTTCACAGTTACAATTAAGGTGTTTATCAACTTCTACTATTCATAAAAAATAATAACAACAAAAGCAGTAATAATTAATAATTAATAATAATAATAATAATAATAACAATAACGAACTTTCAACTAACAAACTAAAATATGAACCTCTATACTAAAAATGCCTTAGACATTTCATAGATCCCAAAAATTAACCAAGCCTTTGACTGGCTTCAAGACGTAGCTTAACCTGACATTAATACATAAATCTCTTGCCGGCTTTGTCATACGAATTTGTGTTATTATTATGCTAAACAGTTTCAAACCTCTAACCAACCAAAGTCAGTGCCAACTCACTGCCAAACAAAGTCTTGGTTACTCTCCAGGAACATTGAAAAGGGCTATTATACATTTCATAAAATACATAAAACTACAGGAATCCTGTAAAATTCTAACTAGGCTACTAAAATAAGGTAAAGTTGCTAACTAGGTAAAAACCAAAAGTAAAATTGTTAAATACGAAAATAATAGTATTGAATTAAGTTTAGGATAAAATGGTACACGTTTTTATACTGCCACGAAAAAAATCGCCGATGGGTGCAATTTAAAGGGATCACAAATTGTTCATTACTGAGGCAGTTTGGCAGAGAGTTTCAGAGTCTAGGGGAAGATATACTAGAAGATAGCCCCCTGCCCCTATTCAGTCTCGCGAGTGTGGCGGAGCTAAACAGAATTGAGCGAACCATAGCGAATGGAACGAATACGGTAGTCAGCATTGCATATTGGTAGGTCAATCGTATAGGCGGTGCTTTTAACCTGTAAACACTTAAGAATTAGGCTGTATGTTTTTAGCTTTACTTTGTTGTAAAATTGAAGTCAATTTAACTTTAACAAATTAGCATTGTTTGCTCTTGTTCTGTCTCCTAAGATCACTCCCATTATGTTATCGGCTGAAGAGATCGACCAAACAGTTCTTCAGTATAGCATTTATAACTCGCCTGAACATGGCGTTGTAATATCATTTGCGTTGCTTAGTAGGAAGGAATTATCGTATTTTCCTTAGTACTGCTATTCTTTAGGAGAACGTTTTACCCAGATCCTCAACGTGTATGTCAAATCTTAGGTAGATCCTTGTTTTCCTGTATATTCTGTTAACGTGAAATCTCAAGTTTTCCTTTGTGCGAAAACTGCACGAGAACTAATCAGTGAATAGAAACAAAACATTCTAACAATAGCGACGACTAACAAACATACCTAACTCAATAGATGTTTCTTTATCAGAGTAATAATTTCAAAAAAACCCTCTCGCAAACGCCTCCTTCTTGCAAGAGAGATAAAAGCTACTATTAATTCACCCATAAACCGCCCAATGTAGAGTTAATGTTACTTTAAACGTTGGAACTTTGACTAATCAAAGTGCGCGTTATACTCGTCGTAAAACAATTTACTCACGGTTACAAGGCGTGCGTCTCATTTCAGGTTTTTGCATAGCAACAACATTTCGTCAATAGAGTATGGTGCCTTCTTGCATTTGGATAAATTAAAGCAATTGTAAGTAAAATCTATTGAAACTGGCTAAACGACAGAACCATCGAGAAGCCTAGGAATTAAAACACGCATACTTAATGAAGAGTTTACTTGAGTTTGTTAAGTTGTTTTTTTGAGTTTGTTGAGTTTACTTGAAAATGGACCTCAGTGGTTACTTGATATGACAAACTCTAGTTTAACAATGTCGTCTCCAATATAAATAAACGTGCATTGAACGATGATATAACCACGATTCCTTTGGTCACCTGTTATAGCAACGCATTTACGTGCATTCGAAGGCAACGTTATTCTTGGTGTTGTCATGGTAACCATAGGTTGAAACATTATTCATTTTGAAAGTTTTCATGCCGAAAATAACAAAATAAACACAAGGTTTCTTATATTGCACCGAAAGTAGTACTTCAACAACTTAAGGGTAGCCCAACGCATTGTTGGACACTTTAAAATGGTGGCCTTTTTAATTATCTTGGTTTTTCCAGCTTGACCTTTTTTATTTGCCACCAGCACATTACAGTTTTACAGAACATGATATTTATTAGTGGCAAGGGATCCCAAGAGAAACCACGGGGCCTTTTATTAATAGGCTCCCTCCATAATATCATTAAGTTTTTTAATAAGTTAATGTCATAGACAGGATTAAACATTTGAAGTAACTGACTTATATAATGATATAATTAGAGCAAACATATTAAAAAATGTGCGAGGCACAAAACACACATAGAATCCATAAAGCACACATGAAACAAAAATGAAAGGCATTCAACAACAAAACAACAAACGAACAAACGTGTCTTAAATGTTCGCGACAGAAGGAACTTTTTCAGTAATACTAGGAGCATCTTGAATTTCATAACTTAGGGAATTAAATAGTTTAGGCCAATGGAAAAAAATTGAAAACTTTTTTTATATTTGTCCTGCAACAGCGCAAATACAAGGAGTTCGAGCTTCTTGTTTCATAGTAACATATGTGACAATTTAGTAAAAAAAAATTGTCGAAATTTTCGGGAAGTAGGCCTGCTTATATAAAAAATACAGAAATCTTTCAATTTAAAGTTTTAAAATATTCTCAAATTTTAGGATTCCAAAATTTTTGAAAAATAAGATTTGAATGTACATCAAAAGCACACCTTGACATTATTCTAATGACCCGTTTTTTTAAAAAGTAAGTATAGTAAGACGTTTCAGGTTAGTTGGATAGGTTGATCCCCACACTCACACAGTGAAATAAGTAACGATAAACAAAAGTATTATACATAAGGAAGGTTTTTTAAGGCAAAAACTTAACTTATAAATTATACCTATAGCTTTTGAAACTTTTTTTGAAAAACCTTGTGTATATGTGATTTCCAGGATAAGTAGTCACAAGTATAACTCCCAAAAGAACAACTTCATCTGAGCGATCAATTGCACAATTATTGATTTTGTCTCGGTTTGAATATAATAAAATTTGATTTACTGACGGTGATAGACAGCTTATTTGCTTGAAACCAACTCGTCAACTCTTTCAATTTTGGATTCACGATTCCAATCAGATAGTTTAGGTCTTTCTGAGAATGCAACATGTTGGTATCATCGGCAAATAGTATCATATCTAAGACTCTTGACACTTTACAAAGATCCATAACATACACCAAGAATAGAAGAGGACCTAAGATGGAGCCCTGAGGAAGTCCACATTTAACATGTGCCGACAAACATTGTACTGTACAAATTGTGTTCTGCAAGAAAGATAACTCTTAAACCATTGTAAAGCAACCCCGCGTACCCCGTAATATTGCAACTTACAAAGTAAAATATCATGATTAACAGTGTCAAAGGCCTTTGATAAATCAATAAATAAACCCAAAGTAACTTTCCTTTCATCGAGTGCATCAGAATTTTTTCATACCAATGATTCAGTGCATATGTAGTGGAGCGGTCTTTTCTAAATACGTATTGATTAGGAGAAAAGATGGTGAGATTAATCAAAAACTTAATTAGGCGATTGTAAACGGTCCTACTTACTTACTAGCTGTTAGTAAATGTGTCCCCAACAGCTATGAAATAAAAAGGTACCGGCTTAATTTATTGTTAGAGTAGATAAAACAATGATCTCAATATAGCGTAATCATGAAGTCATAGTAAGACATTGATTAAACTATTGGACGTGTCCTAAATTTTGAACCGTTATAACAACTTTTCCAATGTCATCTCTCAGTTACTGTATAAATTTGAAACCAAAACAGAATACAGTAAGAACGAAACTTACCGGAAACTTCATTGTGATGTCATATCCCAGTTTTTCAAATAGTTCTAAATGCCCCTTTATATGGATGTGAATATTTAACCCCCTCTGTTATACTTGCAATGTTTGATATGTTGTAACTGTTTATATAGTCGAGTGTTTTAAATGAGCCTTTATCTCGTAAGAATTCGGTAACCTCTCCCCACGTCATCGAAACAAAATAATTTTTTGTATTGTATTGCACTATGACGTCATCATAGTTGCGGCTAATTGACTCTGTAGAATATGGGACAATGATTAGTATTCCTACCAGTACTAAATAAAACGAAGTAAGAGCAAAAGTAGTATAGAGCAGACAGAAAATTGGTAAAGACAAAGTTTTTTCTTTTGGAATGGAAAAACTTTTATCAAAACTTTAAAAAGATTTGTTTGTATAACCTCTTACGAAGTACTTAGGATCAATAATACAATTCAAGCTACCATAGTATTGTGTTGCTCAGGAGCAACACAATACAAAGGAGCTGTCATACTATAAAAACACACGATATCATTCCTGTCACTCGTAAAAATAAACACCACTGGCTAGTAGTTGCTTGTTACAGCTGTCTTCTCTAGTCATAACGTCAGAAGAAGAAGGACCACTGTACTACGTCTATAAAAGTTTGATACATTTGTTTATTTGTTCCTGTCTTGTTTCAGGTTTATAGCTAACAATCCCAAACTTGCTGAACTAAACACAAAGTATTTCAAGTGGGAATTGAACTATGTTGACATCGTGTTGTACGTTTTTATAATTAATATCTACAGATTACTAACACAAAAATTAATATATTTAGTGTTTTGCTTAGCATAAGAATAGGATGTATGTTTCTCTTTTTACTTCAAGTTGTGTTGCATGTAATTAGCATTCGTGTTAACCTATATATAATTTAATGAGGGTTCTACTTATCAGTAAAGTAAAAGTAAAAATTAAAAAAAAGGAAAAGGTTCTTATTTATATTCATGTAAATATGCTCAAACGCGCTTTTCAAAGTATGGTGCTCTACTTCACAGCATGCTGGTACTCATTTTATCGGCCTCGGAAGGATGGAAAGCTGAGTAAACTTCGGCGGAAAGAAGGTCACCGAAATATTCAACCCTCGGAATTGGAACCTAACAGATGACGGTCTAGCCCTAACTGACCATATTAATCTTGTCGCCTTAGAAATTTTATACGTGAACAAAGCATAACTAATAGATGCCAAATATCAAGCCGATGATCAGTTTGTAAATGTGCTACAACCGTAAAGCATGATTTAGACATGGCGCTTTTTTTAAATATGAAACAACTAAGGAAGGATTCATGAATTAACAGTTAAAGGGGATGACAGTTGGAGAAAAAAGAATGGGATCAAAACTTTTTATGCCACCACCTTGTAACAGTGCAAACTTTTCTCACCACCCCCTACATTCACAAAATTTTATCATTACTGTATCTAGCCAGAACATTTTGATGATACTGACCGATAATCTAACAATATATGGTAACTTGCCTTGTTATACTGAATAGGTCCTGGGTATTTAACAGTGTAAATAACCATTTATCATATTCCACTGTATGTATGTACGCTGCAGAATAAACTAGAAAAAGGCGAAGGTTGAAGTATTTAGTGGGATTTGGAGTATTTTCTTCCAAAACTTTAATTTTAAATTGCCTTTGGCCCAAAAGATTCCTGCATTTTTAGTCAATCATGCATTCAGGGATATTCTGAGTCCCCGGGCGTCCAAGGTAGTTTTCATAAAAAAAAATTATCAATGGGGTCGAACTGACCCCCCTCCGTCCTCCCATCCCTCTCATCCCCCATGATTTTATATGTGGTTCAACATAAAAGATCGAGCTTTGGTTTGCTGTGGTTTGCAGCTTTGGGTTATCTTATTACCTTCCGTAACAAAAATCAAGTTTTAATTTATAACTGTTGCTATGGCAACAGTCGTTTTCTAAAAAGTCCGCAATCTTAGATTTTTTAAAAATTTTAGTTCCACCTATATTGCAGCAACTGAGTAGAAAAAAATATCTACTTCCTGAAATAAAAATAATAATAATAAAATGGGAAAGAACAAATTTTGTCAAAAAACGTTTGGGGTTCAAACTTGATTTGCATAATTAACAATATTAACAATTAATATTGCATAAATTATAAGTGACGACCTCATCAATTAACCGGTTCAAAAGATGTGTTCATAATTGTTCGTTTTGATTGCTTCAAGACTTCGATTCCAGGTCGAAAAAACCTAGCTATGGAGGCTCAATTCGAAGCCACCTGGATGTTCGAGGGTGAAAATGTGCATTTTAATAAAATGATTTTAGTTTTTAAACCTAAAAATAGATTAGTCTTACAATCTTTTGAGAACAGAGAAAAATTATCGAATTTGCATACCGTAACGAGTTTGAACGAACCACCATTCATCATACTTGATTTCTCCATAAGCCACTTTGACAATCATGCGCTGTGAATACTGTAGTATGTGTAAAGTGACCACAAATAGAAGCACGTAATAACCTTATACAGTAATCACATGGTCAACATTTCATTATATCTTTGTACGTACTTTAGTTGTTGATCATTTGAATAAAGAAGTTGCTTGGAGCAAACCTATACGAGTTTCACTTCTATATAGTAGAATTTCGATTAATCGTTGAGAGCACGACACATACCACTCTGAATAAAAGTGAGGCTAAACTTTAGTCACGCTGGCCACAGCTCTCGTAAAATAGCTGATTGTGCAAAAGGAGTGCATTCGTGGAAACGAAATGCTCGTAATTGAAGGTCTGCTATGCTCTAAATTCATTTTAAACAGCAAAGCGCGATACACTTGTTGTTTGTTAATGTGTTCAGTTGAAAACAAAACGAATTGCATATCTGAGACCTGCTTTGTAAGTTGTGGAAAGAATTGAATTCTCGTACTTTCATGGTCATTTTCAATCCTTAGCCGATAAACTTTTATTCCAGCTATTTTGTGTTTGTTACACTATCGTGAGTCTAACCTTACTTTTTCAAGCAAAAATTACTGAAGCGGTGACCCTAGAGTGTGCCACAAACGTCTTTGTAACCATATGCATTCCTATGTTTATTACTCACCGACATTTTGAAATTTTGATCGTCTCTCACAGAAACCATCAATCTTTTCACTCTTTAACTCAGTCTATCATGTAAACAACTTACTTGGCCCAAAATCAAGTTTTTCTTTACCCTAGAAAACCTAAGTTATTTTTCATAATACAATCACAAAAGTGTGTGGGGCTAAAATGTTTACCCCACGAAGGATTTCCATTATGGTTAAAGATTACAGTGAGCAATCTGGTTCTCCAGGACAAAGTTTATTATTAATTTTACTTAGTAACTAATACCCGTTAAATTAGTTAATATCGCTAAATTAGTTAATATAATATGGAAAGAGTTAACATGAAAGAGTACAAGTGCGGTAAGCAAAGAACTAAATGATTAAAAACAAACAAAAAACTGTTCTGTAAGTCTGCCATCCATACTACCGCTAGCGTTGGTTAAATTATAAACAATAGTTATTTATAAACTTAAGATGTTTTCCGCCACAATTATTAAAAATGGCTCAGTCAGACTAATTTTCCTAGGATTTAAGAAAATCCCATTTAATAATACCTGCTCACATTTTGCAGCTCTGCGTCAAATTATGTGGAATACGAAGAGGTAGACTTTATTGAAGATTTTGCACTTACATCCGTTGGTTTTGTATGTGTTGGAAATGTCTGCAGACCATGTCCTCTTGGAACTTTTCATTTCAACAACAGTTGCGAAAATTGCCCACCAGGTAGGTTCATAGGCAGTTCAAACTGCGATTTCGCAGTCAGTATTAAGCTGATATAAGCAAATGTATGAGACCGTGACTGTTAAAAGGAATATATGGTAATTTATAATTTGCCCGAAATTTTCTTGACGTGCACTAAAACTGATCAAACACCTTAGTAAACTCGTTGGTGTTGCTTTCATATACTTCTTAATTTTTTCGCAGCACCTCAAATTGTGAACGAACCGCCCATCCATTCCACAGAACGATGTGAAAGCACCACCACACATGTATTGAACTTTTTTGCAATTTCTCTGTTTGATTTATTCAAGGAGGTTTCTACCAGGACTCTTTGGCAGAGACGAAGATACTTTCCCACGGTCTTGGCTGCAACGAATGTCCTCCTGGACGATTTGTTCATCCCAACCAAGCACCAGGGAAATCAGTGAGCGAATGTGGAGCGTGCCCAAAAGGTAACCCAACTTGTTATCAGTGTTATCTCAACTAAAAGATGCAATATTCAGCTGTTTCTTACAGATCTTTTTAACACGACTCAATCAAAACCTAAAATAAAATTAATATAATACTAATAATAAAAAAAGTGATAATAATAGTTTCGTAAGACGCTCTTATAGGTTTAAAAATAAAATATAATAAATGCTATTAAAAGAAAAAGAAAAAATGCTAAACTCGCTAAAATTGCAGCAAGAAAAACCCGTTTAAGTTACTGCATAAAAGGTAAAGTGTTCTTGAACAAGTGTGTCCATGGTAGATTTCAAAGCTGAAACTCAATCTTATGTTTTCTAGCAGTATAAGAGAAAGTGCGTTGACCATACATGATAGTGTTAACAGTTGAGAATGGCGTACGTAGAAAGGAACGATTAAAGGATCGAAAAAATATTCGACTCGGTCATAAGTGACGGTGTTAATAGCTGTTAATATAATAGTTGAAAACGGAATGCATAGAAGGGAGCGATAATGGAGGAACAAAGCATATCCTGCAGTGTAAGTATGCGGTACAAGAAACTGTTACATTAGTCAAAATGTGTCATAACAAAATAATTGACCATTCACGCGTTACGCAATCCAGAAAGAGGTATTTCGAATAATCGTAACTCAGACTTGACTTTCTTAAGGATCTCATGAGTATGCTTAGAAAAATTCCGAATTTAGTCAAACATAACAGCAAAGTTACGAACTGTGTCTTTAACTTTAGTTTTCTTATTTGCAAATGAGAAATTACACTGTTGTCCTTAAGGTCTCAAGTGAACTTGAGATATACTTATAGCGTGAATGAAATTTTGCAGCGTACTTCTGTTCTACTTTGTTACCGTAAGAATTCAACAATTTAAATAAGCTGAAGTGCACTTCCAAGTGTGGTCTGTACTGCACTTGAGGGCACACTTGACCAGTCAGAGTATATCGCTGTGACAACAGCACATTATCGCGCCTGTGGTGCTCGCAGTCTTGACAGGACCAGCTTTTACGTGCTTCTGCCGGTTCTTCATATTCCAACTCGTTCCAAACACGAGAGTTGTAAAGCCTGAACATGCCATCTGCTTTTACTAGACAAAAATACTTGTTCAATTGCATTGTGCTCAATCAAAAAATCATATGTCTACGTCTAAAATAATTAGAATTATTTTCTCTTCCTAGGAACACAAATATTTCGAAAGGCGGAATTTAGAGCCTGTTACTGTAGCAGAGGCTTTTACCGCACACACCGTTTCGGGGAATGTTATTCCTGTCCCACCGGTTACATCTGCACAAACGAATCAATTGTACTTGACCATACGTTCTACTGGAAATGGAAGGATAACGAAACACGCAAAGATTTTATTAATTTTATGAAAAACTTGGAAACGATTAACAACAGCTATATCCGTAACCACAGCGAATTTAGACTGAACTTTCTACCTGTAGCCTACGCCTGTCCTATTCCAACATCTTGTCTTGGTGGAATTGATTCCTTGTGCTTACAAGGATACAAAGGTCCGTTATGTGCAGTTTGTGAGAAGGGATACTACAAACAAGTGTCGTCTTGTGAGAAATGCCCAACAAAAGGTTGGCTCGTTGGACAAGTGGTTTTGGTTTTGGTAATAGTTCTTGTTTTTGCTGGTCTCACATTTGTACACAAAAATATAAAAGATAAAGGTGCTAGGAGCACATTTGATATTTTACTTGCAAGAGTTAAAATCATCATCAGTTTTTATCAAGTAAGTTCGACTTTGATCGAAAGCTTCAGCTACATGCAGTGGCCAAAGACGTTGAGGAAACTTTTTGACATAATCAAGATGGTGCAATTAAATCTTTTAAGCATCGCTCCGCCACAGTGCTTCAAAGAATCAGTTACACCGGATGCCTTTACTGGTCTTGCGTTGACGATGGCCTTAAATATTGGTGTGATAGTAGTTGCACTTATCTATTACAACACAAAGAAATGGCGTCTTTCAGATTCGGTAAACAAGCAAGAGCAGATTTTAATTACCAAACAAAACTGCTGCGCTAAAGTTACTTTTGTTCTGTTCGTCACATATCCAACAACCTGTTTGAAAATCTTCCAAATGCTGCCATCCGCATGTCAGGCAATTTGTACCGCGGCTGCAGATGCAACCTGTGAATCGTACCTGAAAGCTGATTTTTCTGTTTCGTGCCATGATCGCAGATACAACATACACCTTCCTGCAGCATTTCTCCTACTTATTTATCCATTTGCCTTCCCGTTGACGATGCTTTTCCTGATATGGGAACATGGACCTAGAAATAAAGAAGCTGGTGTGAAAGACAGTGATGAAGTGTTTGATGGCTTGAATTTCCTTTACGAGAATTACAGAAGCGACTGCTGGTTTTGGGAAATTGTTGCAACAATCCGGAAGGTTGTTGTTGTTATGTTGATAATATTTCTGGACATGGAGAACCGCACCAGTGTTTGTTTTTTAATAATAGCAAATGGTCTGTATAGCGTGAGCTTTGCTCTGTACAAACCTATACAGGACACCTTTGAATACTGGCTTCAAATCACTTCTTTGATCGCTTCTGTTGCAAACCTGTTTGTGGCGTTGCTTAAAATCACACCCAAAGATGAGGTTACAACTGGTCTCGCTAATGACCTGGATTCTGTTGGCTTCATGAGCTTGGTGTTGATTGCAAATCTAGCTGTGCTTTTACTGACAACATGTAAGTAGTAGATTTTAACTTACCTAGTTAAAACTACTTTACAATGTAAGAAAGAGGAAATCATTGGAAAGAGTGAATGTGGTGATCATTCGAGATCCTTTAAGATTAAAGGGGCTGCTTCACGATATGATTGTGCAATCCTCCCAATGCTCGGAAAAATACGTTGAAAACAAAAATAAAATTAAGCTACAAATAATTAAGCCCAAATATCTGCGTTAAACTTTGAAAATATGGTACGGAATGCCCAATTTTGAGGGTGGCGAAGCAGATTACAAGTATGAGTGTTGAAGCAAATTTAGTGTTGGCCCGATGGATGAATAATTAATTAACGTGATTTAGCACCAAAATGCACTGATCCTTGACAATTCTGTTTTTTAGAGTGTTTCTTTGTTCTAGTAAATTGTTTTGATTAATTCACTTTGTATAAAGATGCAAGGAACTGGTTTTCAAAAGGAGCTGTTTTCTGTCCCCTTTCATTACACATGTAAAGATGTTAACGTTTTTTTCAGTCTTTTTGGCTCTTCCTTGTAGTTTTCTAGTTAGCAAAATGCAACATTTATACCAACGGGTAAAGCTATCTGTGGATAACATAAACAAACTCGGAGACTGAAGTATTTCAAGCGATCTGATTGGTTTGCTATCAAGGGGTAAAGGTCATTAGTATGTACCTAACCAGTAAATAGTATACTGGTACTTTTCACGTGCTTTGACTGATTATTCCTGATATCCAGTCATGCGTGACACCAGACTAACTAGCTAATCTTACTAAGATTGAAATAGCTACAACTGCAAACATAAAAATATTACTGGCTTATTCATTGTTTTAGTATAAACTAAAACAGTTCTTCTCTTCCAGTGTTGGTACCTATCGGTAGATATTCACCTCGCTGTATTCATGGCTCCTTGATTATCCAACACCGTTAATTTCCACTTCAAGGAATAAATTTTAATTATATCCACTTTCTAGGAGTTGGATAATTCTTAGAGAGACTTGGGTGGAAAAATGGCAACTATTGACTGGCGTTTCTCCACAGTTTCAAATAAACCGAAGAAACTTTTATATTGAGCGATACAAATCTCGTTTGTACGGGACAAAGAGGATGAGAGGTCGTGGGAATTGACAAGAGTAGCTCAACAAACGTGTGAAACTTTCATCAGCTCTCATCGAAAATTTAAACATGTTCAAATTTGATGAGAGCGCTCAAGAGTCGATGAGAATACGTGAGTGCCAAACGAGAGTAAAAGTTTGAACTCTCGTCAACTCTCATCGACTCTCGCGCCTAGTTTGACTTCGGCTTAATTTGTTTTTATTGTCTGTTTTGCAGTTCGATACATTTACGAGTTTGTTACAATAACTCGAGATGCGTGGAAAGAAAGGAAGTGCAGTTGGTATTGTTGCTGGGATCTCTTCAGCATAGCGGTAAATGCAGGCGGAGAGGCCGTGGCTGCCGCTGGGAACTCGGCCGGGTTCAGCAACATTGGCAGAAGACAAGTCCAGAAATACGAGCAATGTCATCTGCCTACTCTTTCAGGGACAGCTGGTGATGTGGGCGTCTTTGATATAAGCGAAGATATGAAACCAGATGAAATAGAGAAGAAAGAGAAAAAAAAAAATTGAAAAGTAGAAAAAGGAGAATTACAAATGCGCAATAAAACGATCTACACAAGGAGATGTTGACTGATTATATTCTGTACTTGTGTACGGACAGGCCTGCTTTGAAACGCAGAGAAAATAACCAAAGGATCCATCTTTTAATGATTGAGTTACCATGCACTTAGAACAGTCTATTTTCTGCATCACGAAGTCTTTATAAAGTTTACAAGCAAATTCCCGCTGTGCAACATTTATGTTAAACTAGAATTGTTAGAGACTCGGGTTATCCGCGGAAAAAAATCACTCGATCAATTTAAAGTTAAAGTGTATGTATCATGTTTGAAGATTTTAGCTAAGCTCCTCACGGCAGTGAACTCTTTAGTTGCTTTGAATTTATTTATATCGGTACGTTGTATGAGTTCCACTCAAAATAAAATTTATGGACCCTCGGCTCTCAGCAAAATATTAGCTTAGAGAGGCAATGAAACTCCTGTTTACAAAATTTGGTATAGGTTCTGGTTATCGGTTTCCAGTTTATAAACCACTCAGAGAGACCGTTATCTTGAAAACTTCACTTATTGACGTCACAGTGTCATGACGTATTTCTGACATATCTATCGACACTGTCGCTCTGAAGATCTCTCTGAAATTCTTCAACTCTACGGAGTTCTGTAATACACAGTAGACACTCTATTTATGCCCTACACGCGAGTCAATACACGTGAATATACTCATTAAGTGCTGTTTTTTGCTTATGTGTGTGCAATTTTTTGACGGTCTCGACGACCCAATGAGTGGCAATTCTAAGGGCTGGTTTGTACAACAGGAAACAGATAGTTTAAAACTATGCCTAATTTCGTAGGCAGGAGCTAAAATACCTCATCTTTGGGTAATATGTTGCTTAGAGACGATGGTCCCTTTAAAGCTCGCAGATAAAGTATAAGATTAAATTAAATGGTAATGAAAAAACTTTGTCGATAATACTTTTTTTTAATTTTTTTTTCTTTATTTTTAGCATAAAGTTAACTTACAAAATATCCAAAATCACCAAAAAATTAAATTACAATTATTATTGTTGATAATTCTTATATGTTATTATTAATATTATCATTAATATTAATATCAATATCATTGTCAATATCAATATCAATGTCAATGTCAACATCAACATCAACATCAACATCAACATCAACATCAATATCAATATCAATATCAATATCAATATCAATATCAATATCAATATCAATATCAATATCAATATCAATATCAATATCAACTCGCACAAGCCTCAAATAAAATTCAGGAAAAACCATTGCTTGTAGTATCTTAAATCTTGTGGGTGAGCCACAGGCAGCTCAAGCTTTGGATGCGGATAAAGTACGAAAAACTCTGCCCTTGTGTTGTTTGGGTTTTGGTTAACAAGCTGTTAACAATTTATAGGCTCAACCGCCAACGTGACCACTGGATCTCCTATCATCCCTGCCACGATCCGTCGCTTGCAAATTTTAAACCGGAGTGCAAATAAGAGTCTCCGGGCACGGAAGCCATTGTGCCAATATCCAATCAATGGCGAGCTCAATAACAGCTCTATTCACCTACGAGTGAGATTTCTGTCGTTTTCTATTTTTAAAGAGTAGTTAGTTATTATAACTATGGACTAGGCGATGAAAGGAACCAGCTGGTATAGTGTAATGTGACCACTCAAAATACAGCTTAACCCTATTTAGACTGGGGGAGAGGGGGGGGGGGACTCAACGCGCCCCCTGAGCCTTTAAAGATTTATAACTTTAAAACTATTTAAGACAGACGCTATGATCAGAACATAATTATGTGAAACTAATTAGTTTTTAAAGGTCTATCTATCTGCCAAGTTTCATAGCAAAAGCTTTTATAGATTTAGAGTTAAAGTTAAGTCCCAGTAACGCCAAAAAAGCCCACTTTTAATAGGGTTAAGAAAGGGACAAGTATGCTGGAACTACCGAGGTTCACTACGCAGTAACTGTTGAACAATCAATTATTTAAGCAACTTAACAACATTTAATTCGAGACAGCGGACTGAAAAGTGATTAGATAAAGGAAACTTAATTGACATTCAAAATGTTTCTGATTTTCAAGTATTTTCAGGGCCGGCGGAACGAAGTTGATATTGGAGGAAGGCACAACATAGTGACTTTGAAAGCGCCGAAGCCGAAGCCAATTTTTTTCGAATGAGTGTGTCGAAAGGTATATAAACACAGTGTGTGTTCCCTCCCCTACCCAGTCGTATTGGAAACCTTTCCAGGCCTCGAAAGAAATAAAGCGCTAATTATAAGATACATCGAATAGTACGACAGCAATCAAAACCAAAGAAATGCCTGATTTGAGATTAATGCTTCTGCAACATCCTGATCACTAAGACGAGAGCACTTCAATTTACCCGTGTCCATTTGAAAGTTGATTTACTTTCCATTGTATGAACAGTGCTTGTAGTAGTAAAAACAAAAGAAAAAAGAATACACTGTAAATTAAATTGAATTATCAATTATTATATCAACATATTAACTAGCACACTCAACTCTCGTTAAAGCAGACACCTTCAGGACCGTCATTTGGTGTCCGCAATAGCGGGGTGCAATGAAAATGAACCAATTCTATGTTCTAAATTATCACATATAACATATACTGCTATACTCTCTTGCGACTTACAATTTCTTTTAACTTGTAATACACGCTTGTATCGATACGTCATCATACAATATAGGTAAAATAACTGAACAAACTAGTGGGCTTTCCAAAACTTTGGATATGTTTTAAGATTACTATAACATAAACTTGAATGTAAAATGTCTTCATTGTACATGCAGTTCACTGTAGATACAGTAGTGTTATATGTTATATGTACATAAGGTTTATAAAAATATACAGATTTGTAGTAAACAAGAAATCCGCTTCAGACAGAGTCATTCTTTAGTGAAGCACCTAGAAATCCTTGAGAATCAAGGAAGAAGGAATATCCACCGAGCCTACTCGAAAACACAAGAACACTGAACTGGAAAAACAAGCTTAACTGCGAAAGTAACGTAAAGACTGTACACCGGAATGAATGTAAATGAACACCTTTTCTTTATGTAGTTTTCGGTGACTAGTTTGCATTCTGCCGTGTGTCATTTTTTATAGTTTGGCGGAAGTGTTTTGTAAATGATTTATTTTTTGTGTCAAGTTTGCATTTTGCTGTCATTGTCAGTTCAGAATATATAAAGTGCAAGTTGTCCGTTGTATTAAAGGGAGAAGAACAATAAAATTGTTACTTTCGGACCACGCGAAGAGTGTCCGCAATTCCGTAATACTGCCTTTATGGTTTCGGCTGGGGATTTAGTTTTTGTCCGTAATAGCGGGTGACCGCAAGGCGAGAGGTGACTGTATATATAATAAAATTAACATTAATAACAATAACAATGATAATAATATAGATGATATTACACGATAAGGGAGGCTAGATATTAACAACTCTCGTGTCCTATGTATACCCTGCACAAACCCATCGGAAAAACCAATCACTTTCGTCAATTTCAAATACTGCATCCATTAACAAACATCAATCGAAACAAATTAGCAAATTGAGGTGCCAAGTTCCCAAAGCGCATTTCCAATTTCCACCGACTTAATCTTTTGGTTGCAAAAATTATTGAAATAACCAATTTTTCAAAACACAACTGGACAACGATTGACGCCTAAGCCGCTATCTGCAAGAAAGATCAACCAAGTTGGCTGAGCTGTTCCATCGACCACGGTTTTTCACTCGTTCATTTAAAAAGTAAAATTTGCCAAACTTTTGAGGGCAAGCCTGGTTGGGACTAACATTAGGAAAAGCCAGATATTTTGGTCGTACATTGGCCCATGCAAATTGGGGTATTTTCTCGCCCTTGAAAACGCGAGAAAGAAGGTCAAAATTATTTTCGAAAGCTAAAAATGTTTTATTTAACGAGTGTAGCCAGTAAGTAAAATACACAAGTAGCCTGCGAACAGGCTCATCCCCCTACTTTTTTCTCTCTTTTCCCCAATTCTCGCGCAAATGAGCCTGTTCGCAGGCTACTACACAAGAAAATAAGATTCATAACATCAAGCCGTGGTGTATCTTCCTTTTTATAAAACTGACAAAATTACACGAATTTTCAAATTTTCAGAAGCTGTCAAAAAAGTTTTCGCGAAGTTTGTACCGATTTCTCAAATGTTTTGGGAAATTTTGGGAGTCTTCGTAAATTCTTCTGAAACGTTTGTAAATTGATGAAATTGTTTTTTGCAAGCTCTCGAATGGTTTTGGAAAAATCTTTGGAGATTGATGTCTTCACGAATGAACATATTCAAATATATCATTCTAAAGCCCCGGATATAGTTTCGCACAATTCATCAATTCTTGCCGCATCCTGTTAGAATCCCTCTCTATATATGTAATGTGGGGGCAAAGTATTTACTTTTAAAATTAATTTTAGGAGAATTTCTGACGTGCACACGCCAACAAAACTATCTGCCAATCAAATATCACGTGCGCCCAGGCTCACGCACATTTTGACTAATTTTCCGCTCGTTTTCCTGTTAGCGTTACGGATTTTGTGCTGTCAAAGGTAAACAGTTGTTGTTCAATAAGTTACATCATCTTGAAAACTTAATTTATCGAATTAAATTCACTTTGTAAACGTTTATTTTGGTAAATTTATAGATTTAATGTTAATATTCGTAAAAAGTGCGGAAATAGTGTGATTTTTAGTCAATAGTGCGGAATCCCACCCTCGCACTTTGCCAGATGCCCTGGTATACAGTCATGAAAGCTTTCGAAGTTGTAAATCCATTGTTTGCTACCTTGCAAAACCAAGGAAACTTTGTATCGTGCCTTTATTTTACCGCACTTTTATTATTGCAGCCAAATATGGCATCATTGCGGAGCCAGAAACACTAGAAAACTGGTAAGGGTAAACGAGCGCGCCCTTAGATATGTATACAAGGACAAAAATGTAACTTACGACGAAATGTTAAAATGAATTGGTACACGCAGCACACTTATGAGCCGACGAATACAAGACATGTTATTCATAATCAACAAATGTTTTCAGGGAAAAGCATCAGCCACCATCGCTAGCCTATTTAAGCCTAGAAAGAATCATTACAACTCAAGAGGCACGAACGTACTTACTCTTTCAAAAGTAAATAGCACTAAACATGGCCTAAACTCGTTCAAATACTATGCAGGGAAAAAGTGGAATACCCTACCAGACCACATACGAGCTATGGCAGGCAATAAGGAATTTTTAACTAATATTCGAAAAATCAATTTTTAAGATTTAAAGCGAAAATTAAAATTTTTAAGTTTCAAAATATGATTCAAGAGGTTTTAGCGAGACAGATTAGATTAGTTTATATTATGTTAGATTTTATTCGATTAGATTAGCTTAGCTTAGCTCAGATAGGTTAGACCAAAATAGATCAGTTTAATGTGATTAGTTTCGATTACACAACATTAGAGTAGATTAGAATAGATTAAATATGCAGTCTCATTAATATTGAAAATATTACCGTTTAATGTATACCTTAAATTTTATCTTATTTCATAGTACTTTTATTCTAATTTTAATGAAGTTTTATAGTGGAATACTTGTAAACTAGCTTCAAGCTAAATGTATCTACCCACTTTAAATAAAGCTATTGCATTGTATTGTATTGTGTTGTATTGTGCTGTATTGTATTGTATTGTATTGATTTGTAAGAAGTAAAACAGGATAGGGTAGGGTAAAGTAGATTGAGGCAAGGTAAAACAGGATAGGGTAGGGTAAAGTAGGTTGAGTGAAAGTAAAGAAGGACAAGGTAGGGTAAAGTAGCTCGAGGCAAAGCAAAACAGGATAGGGTAGGGTAAAGTAGCTTGAGGCAAGGTAAAACAGGATAGGGTAGGGTAAAGTAGCTTGACACAA
>JANSTQ010155997.1:0-11264 GCA_026167885.1 Bergia puertoricense
CAGTCCTGAAGACTGATGGCCACAAACTAATCAAATGTCACTTTTTTTTCAAATCCAGCAGTTTAATCCCATCTAGATAAATGTTGAAATCTCTCTAGATCATCTGGCAAGGCTGCTATATACTATACTGTATAGTGATAAAAACATGTTATACAATTATGGTAGTTTAAAGAAGTGCATGCTTTGCAATGTGAAATATATCAGGAACTTATTAAATTGATACCAGCTAAAAAAGCCCTTGAAGGGTACTGTATCAGTGATTCTGGAAAGTTTGGTAGATAGTATAGATATTTAAGTGTCACAGTGTATGGCTGGCTGTGTGGTTCTGTCAGTTAGGTCTCTGCATGGCTGCCAATCCAAGGTCATGGGTTCAAGCTCCGGCCTTGACGGGATAAGGGAACCCACATATTTCTCAAAAAGAGAAGGGTAATCCTGGATCAACTCTGTAAATGGCTACCACTTGCACCATTTATACAGTTAAAGTGCTTTGAAACTTTGTGATAAAGTGCTGTATAAGCACCACGTCAATTTATATTAATTCATTTTATGTTTTTTTTATATTGGGACAGCATTAGTTCTTAAAAATCTGTTGCATTGATACTACTCACTTCTCTTATATATAGCAATTACACTTGTTTAATACTTTTGGAAGAAAACTATAATGGTCAGTTTACCCTACATGGCTATTTTAATGTTAATAAGATATGTTTCACCTGTGTTCAACTGATATTTACAGGGAGTCCAAATTGCTTTAAAAGTTAAAAATTCATAAATTCATAATTATGGGTAGTCTAAAAAACATGTGTGGATTAGAGAACTATGAAAATTGACATCTGTCTTTCAAACATGACTGCATGTTCAGGAAAACCACACAAAATGCTATTCTATGTGTTGATTTGAGTTTTGAAACTTATGAATTGGTAAGCATTAACTAATGTTTTAGAAAGTATAATTTTCAAAATCCAATATGAAATTAAGCATATATTAATTGTTTAGAACCCCCAATCGAGTGAGGTTAAATTATTTCAATACCCAGTTTTTTGTCTTTGTTTTCAAACCCTTTAAGCCAACCAGGAAAGTATCAATCATGCACTCCCAGAGGTTTTTAAAGTTATGTTTGTCTAATGACTGAATGATCTGTGTCTTCCTAGGATGGAAATACAGCTCTCCACTGTGCTGCATTGTCTGGCCTGGCACAGTGTGTGCAGGTACTGTTTGGATAAGTTTTATTATCTCAGTTTAAATTTAGAATTGTGTTTTGTTTTATTTTCAGAATGCTTATTACAATAAATTTGCCTTGGTGAGTAATATCAAAGGATCTTTCAAACTGCTATAAATTCATTGGTTCTTGGTTGAAACAAAACTCACATATACCATATGTTCTGCTTTCCAGTTGTCTGAGAAAGGCTTACAAAGTCCAGGTGTACCTATTTCAAACTTTTAGAACTGTAGTATACATATGCACTATACTAGATCTTGTAAAGGGCACACTACAGATGTCACTGCAGGCCACCAAACAATAAAAAAAACCCAAAAGTTTACTTAGAAGAGTAAAAACGTGTTGAAATATAAAAAATAGGACCAAGAAATTGTTAAGACTAACTGAACCAGTAACTTTAAAAAAATTGGGACAAATTGGAGAGCAGGAGATTCTGGTATTGCTCTGCTTTATAACGAATGAAATGCTTAAGATAAACAGCTAGATAATTTAAATCAGGTGGCCTACATTGTAAGTTTGTTATCTTTTAATGTGAAAATTTTCATTTGTGCTGACGTTGCCTTCCAGCTGCTTGTTACTCACAGTGCCCCCCTGTATGTTGAAAATAATGATGGATTGACAGCATGTGACTGTGCCATTCAGAAGAACTTCAACACTATTGCAGCATTCTTAGAAACAAAGATGGTTTTCTCAGTAAGTGCAAGATTTTGATCTCATAAATTGCTTCATTTTTTTGTTTCCAGTAATGTGTTCACAAAGTGCCCTAGATGTTTCCTGTGTTGATAGAATTTTCCATTGCTTGGTTTGTCCTTTGTTGTGAAAAACAACATACCCTTCTTGTTTGGATGACAGGGGACCTCCTCTTGTTGCAATGACAAGAAAACGCTGACCTCTTGTTATGATGACAGGATGCTCCCCTTGGTGTGGGAGCAGGATGCTCCTGTTGTCGTGGTGATAATGTTCTCATCTTGTTGTGGTCATAAGTATGCATCTGTTGTTGTAGTAACAGGATGCTCCCAATGTGGTAATGGGGAGCTCTTGTTGCTGTAGGGACAGGATGCTCCTCTTCTTGTGGTGACAATGTACATGCTCTTGTGACAATGTGTGCTCCTCTTGTCGTGGTGACAGGTAGCTCCTCTTGTGGTAAGAATGTGCTCCTCATTCCATGGTGACAGGGGACCTCCTCTGTTTGAGGTAACAGGGGGGCTCCTCTTGTTAAGGTGACAGGATGCTCTTCTTGTTATGGGACAGAATGCTTCTGTTGTAGTGACAATAAAGTTATATATTCCTTTTGTTGTGGTAACAGGATGGTCTTCTTGTTGTGAAGACAAAATTTTCTTTTTCTTGCTGAGGTTACAATATGTTCCTGTTGCTGACTGGTAACAGGATGCTCCTCATGTTGTAATAATAACAGAGTGTGTTCTCTTGTTGTGGTAACATGGTGCCTCTTGTTGTGGTAACAAGGTGCCTCCCCTTGCTGTTGTAACAGGGTGTCTCCCCTTGCTGTTGTAACAAGGTGTCTCCCCCTGCTGTTGTAACAGGGTGTCTCCCCTTGCTGTTGTAACAAGGTGCCTCCCCCTGCTGTTGTAATAGGGTATCTCCCCTTGCTGTTGTAACAAGGTGCCTCCCCTTGCTGTTGTAATAGGGTGTCTCCCCTTGCTGTTGTACCAAGGTGCTTCCCCTTGCTGTTGTTACAGGGTGCCTTCTCTTGTTGTGGTAACAAGGTGCCTCCCCTTGTTGTGGTAACATGAGGCCTCCTCTTGTTGTGGTAACAGGGTGCCTCCCTTTGTTGTTGTAACAGGGTACCTTCTCTTGGTGTGGTTACAAGGTGCCTACTGTTGCTGTTTTAGCAGGGAGCCTTCTCTTGCAGAGCTCTGTAATATAGGGTACCTTCTTCTTGTTGTGGTAACAAGGCACCTTTTGTTGATGTGGTAGCAGGGGAGCTTCAATGGTTGGGCTATTATGGTGTCATTGTTATGGTCACTGCCATTTAATTGGTTCACCCTATTGTTGTTGTTGTTGTAAGAGTGTGTTACTTACATATATATCTTTAAATTAAGAGGTATTCCACAAATGGTTTTAGAAAACCTATTTTAATCAACTAAAAAGTAAAATATGAAAATATTGTGTTCACTTTTTATGGTTTCAGTTTGCTGTTTTCTTAGATTCAGGAAATTGTCTTGTTGGAGTCCTGTGTACGTCTGATCATAAGTGGACTGTTATAACTGTAATACTATTAATTTCAAGGACCATGGAGTGACAAGCGATGGAATAGCAGATGAACCCGTCTTCATTCCAGATGAAAAGCAGGTAAATATAACCCGGTTGGGTGGGATACATATATAACCTTGGTCCCAGGCCCCATTTTTAACCCTGCCCTGGTTATATGTTATATAAATAAATTAATTTGTAGGTCAAGGCTGATTTCGACTGTTTTGAGAGCTAATATAAGTAATCAAGGATTACTGTTAATATTTTCTAGGACTACCGAGGATTATGTGAACAAGATTTACAGGAGGCCAAGGACCAGCTTCTAGTGGAAACGGCCGATATGCTTAAGGTAGTAAAATCAGACTTCATATATATGCTTTAGGTAGGACAATTTAGACACCACCCATGCCACTCATATTTGAGGACTTGAAGATCATTCACTTTTGAAAAACTCGTTTTATAAGTTGCTTTAGAGTATGACCAAGGTATCCATATCAAATGAAGTTAAATTAAGGCTCCAATGCTTTCTGGAGCTCAAATTGGAATATTTTCTGCATGTGTGCAATAAGGCGTGACACAAGTGTCTTGCTCAAGAGCAGCAATGATATAACGTGTGTAAGGGTGTAACCAAAAGCCACGTAGTTAATAACACAGTAATCTCGATAAAGCGTTCTGCAAATTCGACAGCTCCTAGTACTCGTGGTCTGTTTGTTGCACATGCCTCCCCTCTAAGGAGTTTTGCTCTTACAAAGTTGGCATCTGAGACTCTCCTCGCTAGCCCCCTACCTCGCCGTTCACTCTCTTCATTAACTGTATTAGTAAACTGATGGCAGTTAATTTGACTGATGTCGATAAATATATTTTCTATTTGTTTGTTTTTTCAAGGTGCCCCTTTTTACAGCAGAGGCTTTGCTTAGAAATTATGGTGAGTAAATAATTACTGCACAGTGTTGTTTTATATATATCACATGAGTTGGTTTTGTCAGATCAGATGGTTACATTTTCATAGTTCACCCAAGGCAGGCCTACTCTGGGACCCAGAGTCGCCTTAAGTCGCACAAAGTTGCCCAGATTTTGTGGATGATTTTCGGCAACTTTGGGTCCCAGTCTGAGAGCCGTGTTTGCAGTTGTTCCGTATCAAGTTTTGAACTAAAAAGTCTCAACATTTCTATTTGCTGATTTACCACAGTAAAGACAACTTGTATTTTACTTGTTAACCTGCTTTTCCATTCGAACCATGCAGTGAGCACAAACATACACAGTAATAACTGTAATTATATCAAATTGAATTACGGTAAACTAGGATTTGGTCTTGAGTATTTGCTGCAGAATATGTCAACTTGGGGATTATTCAAAAATAATGTGGCTTTCTTAATCTAAACAAACCCCACTACCGAGTTTTTCTTAGTTAACACTGCTCTGCATGGTCAGCGAGTTCACAGAACGAGGACGCGAAAGCTGTGAAGACGGCTATTTAACTTTTGCTTGGTCGGTTTTTTCTGTTTGCATCATGATAACATTCATTTTTTTGTCCGAATGTGAGCAAATATTGGGAAGGAGCAAGCACCCAAAGTTTTGAAAATGCAACTTTTCGAAAACGAATCCGTGTGTAGAGGTATCATTTTCATATGAAAACGCAATCGAGTCAAAACGTATTTAAACTGCATTAGCTTTTTAGCCACAAAAAACGACCTCAGGACCTTCGTTTCAAATGACGTCGGCGTTTTCGAAAGTTTCGTTTTCGTTTTCCAAACCGGTACAAGAAAACGACTTTTTCAGAAAATTCCATTTTGGAATGTGTTTTTGAAAAGTTCCATTTTCGGTGAGATGTGCAGTCATTTTCATTGTTAACATGTTTTCGGAATTCGAAGGCCAAAACCGAAAAAAGAAAACAAATAAGTGTGGGCGGGCCTGCCAGGAAGACAATTTCTACAAAACCGAAAATTTATAATCTTCGCGACGTAATCTTGAAGATCACAAGCGGTTTATTATATTCTGTAAGTAAGACATTTTTGTCGCATTCTCGTGATGTTCTCGTCGAGGTTTTGTAAGCTCCCCAATTACTACTGGATCTCAGAAAGCAAAGCCACGCAGTCTAATTGTCACGTGATGTTTTGTTACCTTTAGAGTGGTCTAGAGAACAGTTGGTTGAGGGGTGGATGTCCGACCCAGCTGCAGCGTGTGAGAGGGCGGGAGTAAAACTGCCTCCTGGTGAGTTGAATTCATCTAATGGTTAAAGCCCCGCTTTCAATTGGGATGTTTTGCGGTCGCTTGTTATTGTTTTAACTGGCAGTTCTCTGTTGGGCGCTTATCTAAATGTGTGATTCATCATGTCTCACAGAAGTTCATTTAACATGTTACTTAGAGATTTGCGTAGGGAATCTTTTACCGTAGACGTTATAATAACCCGCAGGTGATCGGACATTTATCACGTGCTTGGAGTAAGCCAATCAGCGCGCGCTTTTCAGGTCTGCCCAAAAGAACGCACTGCGAGATTATTAACGATCACTGTTGTTTTCTCATTTTGCCGTAAAGAAATGAATTCCGTAAAATGGACTATTAAACAGACAAGTCTTGGTAAATTACATTCAACAAAGTAGTTGCTATTTAGCCAATCTACAACTTTAATTGATAAATGTATTCAGAGATAATACGTTTTGATAGTAGTTAAAACTCTTCCAAAACCAACGACTGAAATTTAAAATGGCGGCCATTTTGAGACGATTTTGTGCGCGCCTGGTTTTCTGGGATGGTGTCATATGATCCATTCAGTCAGGCGTTCCTAGCACGCAAGAGCCGATCATCTGGAAGCCTGCCCCCTATTTCTTAAGCCCTCGTTCGAATAAGTTCGTCCCTTTTCTTTGGGTATTCGAATTTGTATATTAAATCTACCTCTCTGTTAAGCCACTTTTCCTCAGAAAAGAAAAGTACATGTATGTATGAGTTAGGGGTAAATAGGTCCGTACAAGTAAGTGAAAACAGTTTGTGCGAGTGGTTTAAACTCACGAACTTGTTTCCTTATTATAAAGCAAGACATACATGTACACTAATTTTGACATTATAAGTTCAGTTTTTGGGTGTTTATGACCCTTTTTCATTAATTTGAATCACTGTTTGGAACTGCTCAAGATACAACTTCTGAACATCCCCCCTCCCCTATTACGCCCCCTCTTTAATACGTCTTCTAGAAGGCCCGAAAATAATTAAACAGGTCCCCGAACCTTTTTGGAATGCTGCTCTTCGAAAAAACCTGTGAGTTTTCTAATTACACAAATATGCCTTCGCAAGTCCAATAAAAAATGTCTTTATGTTTTCAGATCACTGCGCAAACAAGGAAACATTTCAGGTGGCTGCTGCGGAACTAAACCAGTCTCGAAAATCTGTAAGTATGATGAATTCAGCGATTTTGTACCCATCTGCTGCAGAATTGAACTGTTCTCGGAGCTCTGTAAATACACTGTGCTCAAAGATTCTATACCCATCAGTTGCAGAACTAAGTCAGTCTTGGAGCTCTGTAAATACACTGTGCTCAAAGATTCTATACCCATCAGCTGCAGAACTAAGTCAATCTTGGAGCTCTGTAAATGTACTTTGTTCAGAGATTCTTTACTAATCTACGGCAGTAGTCAGATTTGACCAGGTTTTGTCAATAGTTTAGAGCTGTTTATACCGAGACCCAAGACGTTTAACGTACAATCGACGAAAAACATGAAAAGAAACGGCAGTTTTGGGAGTTTCCTATATTCTCCAGATGCCCTTCATTTAAGCATTCTACAATTCCCCTCCTCTTCTCGTTAGAATATCATGAGATGTCCTTCATTTGACCGTTCTATAATTCCCTTCCCCTCTTTATTAGAATATCAAAAGTAAGTGTAGTGTTGGTGTTTCTACTGTCAGGAAATCTGCGACATCTGTGCTGGAGAAATTGACGTGGATGAGGGTCTTCTGGGACTAATCTGTGAGCATGAATTTTGCCGCGACTGCTGGGAGAGGTTCGTTCTGCCGCTTAGAATTTTTTTTATAGATCCACGGTTGCTGCAAAATATGACAGAACATGCACAAGTGGCAAACAGATGGACAGACAGACGGATAGATAGCAGACAGATGGACAGATAGATGGACAGATAGATGACAGACAGAGAGATGGCAAACAGATGAACAGACGAATAGATGGCAGACAGATGGACAGGCAAATGACAAACACATAACAGAAAAACAGGTGGCAAACGGATGGACAGACAGTCGTACAGAAAACAAACAGATAAACAGACGGACATATAACAGACAGATAGACAGGCAGAAAGACAGGCAGACAGACAGACAGACAGATGATGAGTGTGACACATAAAAACAGACAGACCTTTAAACATGGACAGATTGCAGACAGACGGACAAATGACAGAGAGAGAAACAGAAAACAAGCAAACAAACTGACAGACGTCCAGTCAGTCAGTCAGTCAGACAAACAGGTAATGGACAGACAAGCGACAAAAAGACAGACAGACTACTCCCGTCATATTTTCAATAGTTGCTATCCTTTGTTTATGTAGCTACCTCAATTTAAAAATCAAGGAAGGCGATGCACACAACATCCAGTGTCCAATGTTTGGTTGCAATACTTTGGTACCTGTGGTAAGATATTTCTGATGGTTTTCTTGCATTCTCTTTGAACTTTGCCGACATTCACTGATACCTCACATGTCCATTTTCGCTATTGAAACACATTTTTTTCAGTGCTGGATTCCAGCTGTATTGACTACGCGCATCTTTTGTTCAACTTCTTGCAGGAAATCATCGAGAGTCTGGTTTCAAAGGAAATGGCAAATCGTTATTTAAAGTTCGATATTAAGGTAAGGTGGTTCAGTTTTTGCGTCTTACATCAACATTATGTATATTTCCATACTCTTTTGGTTTCAAATACTCCCTCGTTTAGTTGTTTATTTTCTAACTTTCACCATGAAAATTTAAAAAAATCAAACTAACTAATGTAAAACATCATGGCGAGGGACAACTCAACACAGTTTGGCTCCAACTAAAGCGCGACCTAAAATACGAAAGTTAAGAGATAATACAAGACTAATTATATTTAAAAAATACGATGAAAATACTTCACGTGTAAATAAAATCGTTACTGTTGCAGGCGTTTGTAGAATCCAACCCAAGTATTAAGTGGTGTCCTGCACCGCGATGCGGCCGGGCCGTTCGTCTTCCCCCTGACACCTCGCCATCACTGGAGGTTGCCAAGGCAACAATGAAGAATGGAGAGACAGCGCCCTTAACTGTGGATTGCGGTCATGGTCATTACTTCTGCTGGTCAGTGATTCTGTTTGTACTTGTGGATCAACTGGTCTATTTTAGGTTACAAGATTCTTGATCTGGTTAAAGATACATCCTTTTATTTCGGTGGTTTTTTGCACGTGATGCATTTATCGAAGTGGTTGATCATGAGATGTTTTTGTGGTAGCCTCTGGTGGGAAATCTTACTCCATTTAGTCAGCAACAAATTAACCGACACTCTTTTCTCCATCACCACTGTTTTCGCAGCTACGGGACTTTCGAAAAGAACAATAACTAATCATAAGATAAACAGCCCAAAAAATACTACAGAATGACGACTGAAAAACACGTTGAAGGTCTGTTCTAGATTAAAAACGATTGTGTTTGATTGACAGCAGCCAAAAATATACTTTAGTGTGACGGCTGAAAGCAATTCGAAGGTCAGTTCTAGATTTTTATTAAAATATCTATCGTGTTTGATTGACAGCAGCAAATGAAAACAGTGGTAACATCCGGGGCAGACAGGAGGTAATCTTGATAAAAGAAAAGGTTATGGAGTGTCTCTTGCAGTCGCTTACTGTTTATTACTGTCTTATTTTCAGGCACTGTCTTTACGAAGCTCACGAACCTAGCAGCTGCGAACAGTGGCAGAAATGGTTCAATAAAATTGCCGAAATGCTTCCCAAGCTGCCAGCAAAAGAAAGTATGAAATGTGTTTCTAGTGAGCTTTGTTTGAGCGTATTTCAGTAACTGTGCTCACTTAGCTGGTGGCTCCGTCAAAAATATTCCACAAGTGTTGAGCCGAAACCAACTGCTGAATAGCACTCATTTTAGGAATACTATTGATGATCAGTTGCTGTTTTAGTATAATTAGTTTTGTGTGCTGGCAAATACTGTTAATACATGTGAATTAAATGTGTAATTCTTATCAATTCAGACCTGTCCGAGTGTCCAGAAACAGAAGTTGTGGCCAACACGCTGTGGCTGGTAACAAACTCCAAACCATGCCCCAACTGCAAGTAAGTCAGAATAGTTGTCTGTTGTTTGGGTAAAACAAATTTTTCAGTCTGAAAGCATTTCTGACCACGCAATTGTAAATGCATTGAATATTGCTCAATTATTTCCTTTTAAGAGACAAACAGGAAAGTTAACCGACGCGAACTTTAATGCAAGATTTCAGTGTACAAAACATATATATAATGCCAGAAGTGATGTGCTTGAGAATATGAAATATACGTCATAACATGGAACAAGATTATTTATCATTATCATTATTATTATTATCATTAGTGTTATTGTTATTATTATTAGATAATACGTAACAGTATTTATGGTTGACGTCAATTAGATCACCTATCGAGAAAAACGAAGGATGCAATCACGTTAAGTGCACCAAGGTAAGGATGACGTGAAAATGACCGTTTGAAAAATTTTCCATCTTCCCTCTCTTTTGTTTTTACTGTCTGCTTTCATTGCCGTCCAAACTGACGGGCCCAGCTTGATTATTGACCTTGGCTCTAAGAAGGCTCCCGTGAGAATAATACAGAAAAATTCTTCACTCGAGTGTGTCAATAGCTTGGAGTGACAGACTCGGGATGTGGATTATATAGCTGTTCTCAGTTCTCAGTGATATGACCTACCTTCTTGATCTTTTTCGTCCTCCAGTATTTACGAACGAGTTCTCATTGCATCTTATCAATCGTAAGTCTGACCCATCTCCGATCCTTTTCAATCTCCCATAGTGCAAGCACGAGTTCTGCTTCGTGTGTCTTGAATTGTGGAAGCTGCACAGTTCTGCGACAGGTGGCTACTTCAGGTAAATCGTATATTGCTTCTTATTAAATACGTAAGAGTGTTTTACAGGAAAATACACCACGCGTAAAATCCGTACGAGCTACATTCGGGACCTTAGTGACATATTCCCTAGGATATCGATTGCCGACGTTTTCCTTAAACTTTTCAAAAATTGGCAAAAGCTTTCTGAGAACGTTTTCAACAGTTTTGAAAAAATTTCAAAGATTTTCAGAAAATTTTCAAAACTTTCCAGAAGCTTTCTGAAAGCGTTTTGCCAGTTTCAAAAGGTTTTTGAAAATGCTCCAGAGATTTCCAATTTTGTTTTGTTTTGTAAAATGTTGTTTTTACCACTCGAAAGTTAAATCCAAATATTTACCCCCGTCCCATTTAATATCCTCTATATAACTGGTTAGTAAGATGGCTGCTTCATTTCGTTTGATTCGAAAGCCACACGATGTTTTCTTGAGTGCGTGAGCCGATGGCCAATCAATTTGTGAGCACATCGCTGAAAACGTTTTCATAATGATGTCGCATAGCAAGCTAAAAGTTGACTACACAGTTTTCTGTAGTAATACTGCTGACTAATTTATATACGTTTTCCTATCAGGTGTAACCGATTTGAAGTGGTACAAAAACTTGTAGAGGATTCGCAAAAAGTGATTACCGAGGTAAGATTTGACAACTTCCCTTCCTTCCTTCCTTCCTTCCTTCCTTCCTTCCTTCCTTCCTTCCTTCCTTCCTTCCTTCCTTCCTTCCTTCCTTC